>VZRS01003122.1:444455-482854 GCA_013398055.1 Ifrita kowaldi
GGCTCCGCGCGCTCCCGCGGCCGGGCACGAGCGCGGGGCTGCGCGGGGCTCTGCTGCCACCGCCCGGCCGCGCTCGGCACCGCACCCTGCGGGCCCCGACAGAAACACCTGTGCGGGGAAAACTCTCACCGTTAGCGACGGGAATCGGAGCTAAAAACAGATTCGCCTACACCTGAGAAGCCGAAAGGTTCTCTTCCCCAGGTATTGACACCGCCGCGTGCTCTCCTCAAGTTGCGTCTCCAGCAACAGCTACAAGTGCGACTCTCCACAAACCCAAACATACAGCAGCTCTCTAAAATAACGTTCTTAAAACTAAAAAATGTATTGAATAACTCTATACCATCACCACCCAATATTACCTTATAAATAGAAAATGGTTTGGGGTGAGGTTTATCTTAGCAAGGTTTTAGACACGTGCTGAAAATTTCTATTCCTATAACTAATTGCTCAATACTATTGTTAATTATAGTAGCAAAAGTGGCATTTCAAAAAAAAACAAACACATGTTTTTACGTTAGATAAAGGAAATTTGGTAAACAAAGTGCTAAATTCTGCTATTCAAATGAAGGTCATTATCATCTTTTGGACAATTACTTATGTTATAAATCTAATATTATTCATTTTACAGTAATGTATTTATCAGTGCGAAACTCCATGAACAGGATTTTTTTTTAACATAAAAAGTTACCCACTAATATTGTATTTGGTAAGGGGAAAATGCTGTAATAAATTAAAAACTGTTGGGTGAAAATCAACACATAAGCAGAAGTTCAGAAATCTGAACATGCCTCCTAGAAGGGTGAGATGTTTCATCCTTCCATTTGCTTGTATGATAAAATAACCTATAATTCCCATTCACTTCCAAACAAAATGTACACCCTAGAAGTGGCCAAAGGCAGAAAAGGCAGTGAAGTACCTCTAAGTAATTCAACAGGTCACAGATGTCTAATTCTCATTTATATTCTTAATAACAGGCCATTTGCAACTCCTTGTGAATAACAAGGCAGTGTATTCACTTTCAGTTCATACAGATGACACCAACTCCTCAGGTTTGAATAACTGTTCTAAGTCAGAAATAGCAACTTCCCTGTGTCCCCAAAATAACACGGGAAGATAATCCCAGTTAGTTACAGGAACATAAATGGAACACAGATACATAATGCCATTAGTATAGTGTTGGACATTTTTATCTGTTTGGGCAGCTCATTGCACCATCTTCAGGACCTTCTCAAAATTTGACAACTTTGTCTTAAAAAAAAAATCATGTGTATTTCAAAGTTCTCAAACCTTCTTCTGTGTAACTTTTTTTAAACCTCTCTGGCAAGGTAGCCAACAAAAGATGGAAGCAATCTTATGCACTCAAAATTAAAATAGAAACAAGTAGAAGAGGAAGGAGTACATAGACCCTCAAAAAGTGAAAAGGATCTTCAATTAAGGGTGATATTCCACAAAAAGTGAATGACAACACCTTAATTAAATTGTACCACAAAAACCCCACTTCCTATTACAAGAGTGACTGCCTGTGTCCAAATTACTGCTCCTTCTGGATTTGATGAACAAAGAAAATACCTTCAGAAAAGCTGTCAGAACTCTTGCTCACTTCATCAAGAAGGGACAAAGCAGAGATAAAAATCACACTACAATAGCTCTGAGAGGTCTGTTCTAACACAGACAATCCACCACAGGCCAAGACTGTGCTCTGGCCTTTCTCCCACCTTCCTTCCAGACACACTGGCTGGAGATGTTCTGGGTGATGGACTGCAGAGAAGGTAGACAATTAGTAGCAGTCCTTGCAGGACTGTGTAGAAATGGGACATTCTGGACCATCCTCACAGTCTCGTCAGGTGCTGAGCTACAGCACACAGACTACATGGGATTCCTTTGGATTGGTCCATTTCTCTTCTCTTTCCAGAGCTAACAGCACAAAACAGGGCTTATATGCAACAATGCTTACAGCAGAGACAAATTCTAGATGTAAAACCCCAAGAGTTTAATTTTAGAAAAAATACCATTTTAGCTAAGAAGTAACTCATATCAGGTACAATGTTGCGTGTTATATTGAGTGAAGCTGCTCCTTGGTCACCCGTTTTCCTTTTGGAATGAGCTTCATTACCTGCACTTCCTTCTCCTCCTCATGGACCCACCTCTCTCCAGCCACCACCTTCCCCTTCCTCCCCCCATTCACCTCACTGCCTGATGCTGTCTCCTTGTCTCCCATCCTTTGTTCTGCTGGCCCCCGCTGCTCCCTCCCTGCTGGCCCAGCTGCCCAAGCTGGCAGTGCCAGCACAGGGCCCAGCCTAATAAGCCTGAGGGAGTTTATCAATTTAGGCTTCAGGCCATGCCTCACCACTCCTGGTGCATCCCTGGTAGCTGGGAACCAACACTTCCAGTGAAACTCCAAGCTGTAATGTCAAACTCAAACATTTCAGTATTAGAAACTGAATTGACAATTCCAAAAATATTTATTCTGTAGGCAGGCAAAATTTGAGTGCCAATCTCTGTCCACATTCCTCTAAGACATCTGAAGTTACAAAAGTTCCTATTCCCCCAAATCATAGTAATCAAAATGCTTTATTAGCCTACCCATGTGCAGGATGTTTCATCCTCCCACTGTGTGGGTTTCAGGCAGTTTAGTTCACCAACTCCCCAGCTATTTCAGGTCTACCTACAAAAGGATTTCTATACATGTGAAAAGCATCATAATTTCACTGCACAGAAAAGCTTCCAGGGAAGCCTTGATATACACAAAAAAAAGGAACTTTTTTCCAAAAGAAAGACTTTTTTTTTTTCTTTTAACACTATGGACACATAATTTTTTTTTTTAGACCATATGATAAAAATGGAAACCATGAATAACATGGTACCAGATATTAAGCAGCATATTACATATCAGTTTGTACTGGCAAACCTCATACTGTTTATGCATTTTATATACCTTATTTTACCAACATCATTTGCTCTTCATTAACACTTCTTTATTAATTCTTAATATCATTTGGATATCATAAAAAAATCATCACTACTGACTCTGCCAAAAAGAAATACTAAATACAATGCTAATATGATACAATGGAAAATTGCTAAACAATAAGATGGATCTCTAAGAAAATTTGATATAGATTTCCTGTAGTTTCTCTGCACTATTTTCAACTCTTCTCACAAGGGATACAGCAAAATGGCAATGAAAAGTGAATTTCCTGCTGTTACAGCTACTTTGGATGCTCATGCTTCTGTTCCTGTGGAGCCGGCTTGGATCAATTTCAAGAAAATAGCCTTTATCTACACTTTTGCACAGAAAACACATTTCTGTTTTCAGGAGATACAGTATTTGTCTGTGGTCAGTATTTTAACAGCATAACATTGTTGTAACTTGCATATAATTAAAGCATTCCATACTATCAGAGAAAGATTTACAAAGCAATCAAGGAAAATGATTTTTGCATTATGTAAAACAGGTAGAGAAGTATCCAGTTCAGAATATTTAATAACATTTATGCACTGTACATACACCTAGTAAAGTTTTATATGTTGAAGGAGAAACCAGAAGTTATCTGAAAATTAGTATTGTCACATTGGGCCTGAAGATGTTTGCACTGTCATTTGTAGATCATCCAAATCTTCTGAGCTGGTCAGGATTTTGGAACTGTTGCAGTTAATCCTAACCCAGTTACCAGGTGTGGCAACAGAAGGTTACAGCCCACTCTTGTCAGCAGGAAGACAATGAAAGAAATTGCTTTATTTGTTTTGGGACACAGACACTCAAGCAAATTAATGCATGAAGCAGCAGCACACAAATTTACTTACTCCTCTTTCACTGAAGGGTTTGTAATAACTGATGGGCTGTAATCTCACAGCAAGAGAGTAAAGGCATGTGTACACATTCATGCCATAGTTAATCTCATCACAGCTTGTGTTTAAACATCCTTAATAAAAAAAATAAATAAAATTCCATAGACTTCAAGGTGCAAGAGCAGACCCATTTCAGTTTGAAAAAACACCAAGCAAGGTACCAATGAAATTCGAATCAGCCACCTTTCATCCTGTTCAGAAGGCAGTCAAATCATGCACTACCTGACTTGTACTATTTCAGCTTTGTTGGATAAACATTGACAGGCATTATACAAACTGCACACTCTAAATAGCTATATCTGTTCTATAACCAAACAAATCACTGCATCTCTGCAAGAGGAAACACCTTAAAAGAACCATGAAATCAGAATTTGAACTCAGACTCTTACATGGCTCCAGTGGACGTAAGAGTTGATGGGCAACAGCCTGGCAAGGGCCCTTGTTTCAGTGCAAATATGAATCTAAGGTGCACCAGGACAGAGAGATGAATTCCTAAATTAGAAGCCAGGATTTCTTTGCTGCTGTAGTTGTACTTGGATACACTCTGCCAAAAGCATCATTCCCATTTTGGATGCCAGCTCTCTGGAGCAGCAAAAGTGACTGCACAATGTGAGCACCATCCTCAACTCCAGAGCTCAGAGTTGTAACATAGAAACACAGCAAAAAAACAACTGCTACAGCTCATTTTGTACAATTTCACACCAATTTCCAAATATTTAAAAGGAAAAATGATAGAAAACATTCACTTTTATCATTTTTAAAAGGTAGATGTGCCTCTTAATAAGAACTTCATGTACCTAGTAGGCACAGTTTCCTCTCTATACACTCCATAAATCTGCTTCTTCAATATACAATTCAAAAAAGCCCCAAATTGCTATTGCTATCATGATAAACATTGGAAAGTTCTGCTTGACCTTTTATTAACATTTTTCTATACCAATATGGTTCTTGTGCTACAAGCACCCTAAGGAATTATGAAAAATACTTTTTTCTCTAGTTTAGCCCATGTGCACTTAATAGGCTCACAAATATAATACCATTATAAAAAAGAAAAACTGCCAACACTGCTAAAAAAATTGTCATAACACTAAATTATTATATAAATATAAAAGGAGTATGTCTGTAAAATATTCACTCAATGAACATCCCAAGGTGATGATTTTGCTATGTTGTTTTTATTCCTGGGAGATCCATAACACATTTGGATATGCCACATGTCACCACATGAATCAGGCAGTTAATGCATGTGCTTTTTAGAAGCAGAGATGTCTTCCCAATAGAATGTGCTATAAAAAAAAATGTTGAGATTCTGCTGCTTTGTCTGATAGGCATAATTTAATGTCTTGCTTATAATGCTGCATCTTAAGGAAAAATGTGCACTGTCCCATGCAGTTATTTACAATATATTACTAAATCTATGCAAATATATTTCCCTGAGCTTGGTATTATGTAAGAAAGGTCAACAATGTTTGAAATATTTTGAAACACATTCCCAATATATTTTGTATATAGCACTAATGTCCAATGTACAAATATATATCTTAATATATTTTCAGATATTTCTATTCATTCTATCTTGCTGTAGATTATTACAATAAATGTGTGGGGTTTTTTGCTTTAAGACTATACAAATTGGCCTATGAAGCTATGGCTTTCCATTAAGAGTGCTAATTATACATTTGTTAAATTACCACATTCCAGCACTATTTAACAAATAAATTTTAATATTCAATACCATTCAATAATAAACAGATACTCATTTAAGAAAAATTAAGAGAAAAAAGTTTGAGGTCTGCTTCCCATGCAACTTCTTTCATCATTTCTTCCATTCACATATTTTTCCACTAACATTTAAACAGAAGATCCTCAAGTACTATTTACCTGCCCCATTTTGGGATAAATGCTTGTCCCACAGGACAAGTGTCTTTTATGAAAACTCTGGACATTTGATTCCATTATCCTCTTGTCATTTCCATCTTTACATCCAGATTAACACTAACAAGTTTTTTCCTACAAGTGAAATCGTATCAGTGATGAGTAGGTTATAAAAACTTGTGCATCTCAGAAAGCAGGAGTAGGAATTATAAAGGAAATATGATGATTTCCCCCTGCCCCCACCCAGTAGAGGTTAGGGGCAGCATGTATTTTCTCTGCAGAAATATGGAGGGTTTTTTAAATTCAGGACTTACAAGTTGAAATATAAAGTGTTCCTAATGTTCACACAATATCACTGAAATTCTGCACTATTGGTATGTTGCCCTGCCAAGTAGCTGATGTATTTTCAAATTTTACACACCTGTGATTTCAAAATAAAGGTTCTGAAAATTGAACATAGTCAAGTTATGGATATCAATGAAATTTTTTGCACCTTTGAATTCTGTATCATATCATATTAACAGAGAACCAAATGAATTCTGACATTTATTAGCAGTCTTACAGACCACATATCTGAAACAGAGCCATAGGTTCGCAAGGCCAAAAGGAATCTCACCTGCTACCTATTCTGACTTCAACACTTCACCAATCAAGCACCACAACACTTCACCAGTCAAGTCCCAGATCACATCCAACTGGCTGAACCACTTCAAGCAGCGAAGGAAACCAGTTAAAACCAGCATTAAACACCAAATGCAGCTCTTGGCTCCGTAAGTACCAAGCCAAATGCAGCCACAGTCAGCTAAATCAAGGGGACCCAGCAGCATTCTCCAGATGTTTGTACAGTCATATCCCATGAACATATCACAGTTCCATCCCTAAGAGATAGGCCACATAAAGCTGAACTCACAGGGTCAGATCAACAGATGATTTAACTTTATATCTTGTGTCCAACAGTGGTGTAAGCCAAAGGTAAGAAAACAGGGTCAGGATGAGATACTTCCATCTCACCTTCTCCCTGCCTTCAGCTACCCCCAGGTCAGAATTTCCTGGATATCTACATTTCTACTGAAGTCCTCTACTGCCACTTTTCCAAATATTGCCAGGTATCTTATGAAATATTTAAGGCATGTAATGTCATTACTCTGTTGATGTTTTCATTCTCTCTATGCAGTGCTGGTTATTACTACAATTAATATTTTAATTTCTAACACATTTCAGTCACCTTTCATGGGTTTTTACTCTACTGGTTCACATCAGTTCTTACCTATTTCATTTATTTTAATATTAACCACATTCATATTACTCATTTTTATATTTCAACTAGTGATAAATTCATTTCAAAAATTAATTATATAGTTGATTTTTAATTCTAATTCCATCAAAGTGCAAGAACAGTTATTCTGGAAGTCTAGTTAGGACCATATTTTCCACAGAAAAGTCCCTTCCTTTTGTGATTGTGATACAGTTTGCATTTGAAAATCAAATAATATAGTATGCATGTAATTACTTAATCAAAACTACATACACAGCCACTGGGCCTGGTAATATAATGGAGCTTAATCCTGTTTTCAGCATAGGTATTTCTCACATTGTCTGCAAGTCTTCCTTTTTTCCCCTTAACATGCTCATGAGTACTTTGTTTTTCTTTTTCCATGCTTAGCATGGTCTACATTGCCTGTGGATCTACTACATTTCCATTCATCTGAATTAGACAGTAACACAATCCTTTGAATTGATAATATACACATAAAGCTGTGTTTAGATCTAGGATAGTCCTGGTAAAAAATTGTGATTAAGTCCCACTGCATGTTTAAATAGACCAAAACTGTACAGAACACTGATAAAGTTGATGTTTAATACCATGACAAGCACTATCAATACAGCATACTAACAAAAGAAAGGTCTCAAAGGCTAAAACATACTCTAAAAATAAATTTTAAAAAAACCACACAAAACACCACACTACAGCAGCAATAAGCTATGAATAAAGCCTAAAACTGACAGAATTTTTTTTACTAAATTGTTTCTGGGAAAATATTTTGAATTGCGCCCATAACATTTGCCTATAAGAACAAGATCAGAGTTACTTTCTCAGCATTATCCTTCTTTCACATGTACATCCACACATCACCACAAAATTCCACAAGGCTCACTGTCTGCATTTATCAAAGGCTGGAATTTTCTTTTGATGTCAGAGAGACCCACGAACAACACTCTGGATCTCTTCACATCGTTCACCTAATTCCAATCAATATTGGCAATTCCCCTATGGTACTTCACACATCCCCCCCGTGAGCACACACACAATACATGGGAGGGATGTTTGATGTATTCAGATCACCTTTCAGAAAATATCTGTACCCCAACTTCTATAGCCCCAATAAAGCTCATTTGCCTTGATTTACTCTTTCATACATCCTATTTCAGAAGGGGTACAAAGGCACCCTATTCCTTTCTCCTTCAGTGCCAAATCTACCCCACCTATTCAGACACTTCCACTCTGCTTTCTGCCTGAAAAGGAGATACAAAATTTGCAAAGATTCCAGAACTCCTTTCAATAAAGATATTCACCAAGTCTAACCATTAGAAATTTCTGCAGAGGGCTTTAACCCGTATTATCAAAAGCAACAGCTTGCCTTAACATAGGAAAGTATAACTTTCATACCCTCAGAATAAATCTGCCAAATATGAACTTTATGTTGTAACATTTGTTGGTGAAGGTATGGTGACCAGAATCTATTGGTATATTTAAATAGTGAGTCACTTTGATATTATACTTCAAAAGTAAACTAATTTAGTCAACTAATCTTGTTTATTTCCTAAATATTGTTAGTTTCTATCAGTCAGATGATTTTTCCAGACACTTACATAACAAGCATTAAAAAGATACATTTAGCAGCTACAATTGTTAACATAACAAAGGCTACAGAATCCAGAGGTTATTGCATTCTCCCAAAAGTACTTAAATAATAGCCTAAAATCTGAAGAATTACTTTAATACTTCAATAAAAATAACCCAATTCAAAACATTTTCAAGGAAACATAGCTCCTTGCTCTAGGCTACCGAATAATGGCTGAAAGAAAGTATATAGCTTGTCACTTCTGATTAGAGAACTGTGCCTCTGTGCTTTGAATGAGAGGCATGTCTGGTAATAGGAAGTGCAGATATTAAATTTAATAAAATAACGTGGAATACGATATATATGAAACTTGACCAAGTATAGCACAAAACGTAACATACATTACCCTGCTCAGTCAACTACTGTGGCCTAGCATCTAATGACAGACTTAATTTCTATTTTCCAAGGAGAGTACTACAAAAATATAATTTTCAGATTATACAAATATTTTATCGGACTACACAAAAAAAGTAACAAAAATTGCCTTACATATCTACATGAATACAGAACAGCAGCAGAAATTTGTTAGACTACAAAATGTTCACCCTTAGAAGTCCACAGAAAGGCATTAGGTCTTGTAAATAATTAGTTACAAAGGCCCTGATGATAATACATTACAGCATCATATGACCCACAGCATATTTCTTTCTTGCCAGGTTTAAAAGGATTTACTCAGTTTGAGGGTTTATTTGTTGTGTCTTCTTTGGTTGTTTTTTTTTTAACACACAATCAGAATACAGCATTTACATACTGTTTATGAAAAAGGAAATGCCTTATCTCTGTTTTTGTCTTAATTCTGGTGTTCCAATGCAAATCCTAACACCTTTGTCTTTCGATGTATTAACCCTCAGCATGTTTCTTCACAATTAAATAAACTCCACACAGTATTTTCCATTTCCTTTCTAACACAGAACTATGCTACCTGTGATATGACACATAAGGGATTTTAAAACAATTCCAAGAGCTAATCCCAGTAAACCCAGAATTAAAGTTCTTGTTTTCATATTTCACTTTCAAAATATTTAGAACTTTGACAGATATGACATTATGTTTTCATTAAAACAGTTGATTTCAAAATGCTGCACTGTGCAAAAACACCATAAACAGTTTATGATGAACTGCCACACTCTTAATTAAAACAATAAATCCAGTGCACAATATTTGTGCAGCCTCTGGTTTGACCTTTGCCTCTTGCTATCCACTACCAAAGCTGCTGCCTCATTCTGTGCACCAGATGTAGAAGGTTTTAAACCATGATCTGAAAGGCAGTAAAGATAAAATAAGAGAAAATGTGCCATTACTCTTTGCAGTTATGATTAATTCAGTTCATATTTTACAATCTGGTTATGGAGTAAAACTGCAGACTTTACATCAAGCATTTGCCATTCAATATACCAAATGTATAAAAATGCCTGATACTTTAGAAAATGGCACAAAGCTAATTCACAACCACCACATGAAGGACAGAAATAGGAATAATAAAAAAAGGACAGTAATTAGCTATCCATCTAAAATAATGAAGCTATTTCAGCCACTTGGTCAGTTTTGGCAAGAAACAGATCTGTTACAACAAAACAAACTAATGCTTTCTCTTATCTCTCTACTACTTGATTTTTAGATTAAAATATCCTTTAAAACAATCGTGTCTGCTTCACAAAGAGAAACCAAAGGTTATTAATTACTATGACATGCTGTAATGACCACAGATTTGTTGTGTTTTCCTGGAAACAAAGTCGAATGCAGAAACAACTCCAAGACCCAAGTACAGGAAATGAGCTAGGATCTGGAGTACAAGCTGGTGTAGGCAGAAATCTTGCTGACAAGAAGATACATTAACAAGTCCTTATTCTGAAAATGCTTATAGACTTATCCGTTTGTTACTTTAATCCCCTAGCTTTGTATACAGTAAAGCCTCCAGGAGCAAACATCTGCTTGGTAGATTCAAACACAACTATTCATTGCATCCTTAATATTTCCCTTTTCTGTCAAAAGAAATCAATTGACCAAATAAAGCCAATATAGTTCATTCTCACAATTATGGGAAATTGGCATAAAATACATTTCTGCCTTAGGATGAAAGGGAGAAAACACTGTATGTTGCCAAATTAAGAAATTCAGGATTCAAATGCAAGTCCATTCATGGCCTAAGTAGTTAAAGCTGCCTTTTCTAGAATAATTCCCCACATAGCACTCTAGAGACAGTGAACCTTTTTTGGCTAAGTCTTTGATTTGCCCACAGTCAGAAAGAAGCATCTCTCTCCATGGTTCACTTCCAGAGACAGTCATGCTGCAGTTAACAAGACACCAGGTGTTTGAGGAGGTAGGGCAGTGCTCAGGAGTGGATTTTGAGTATTTCTCTTACTCCGCAATTTCATTTACAAATCAAGGGAAAAAATATAGGAACACACATAAAACTTTCCCTAGGTTTGTTTTCTTACACAATATCCATTATGCATTCAAAATCCAAGTGCATTGCTGGAGAAAGCTATATATCACTTTTCTACATCATTCAAAAGCAACACAAAAGCTTAAATTCAATGCACGAGTTCTGCAAGGACACAAAAGGGAAACACACAAATCTACCTTCCTGCCCACTGAGAAACTGGAAAACAAATTTAAAAAGGCACAACAACAAAAAAAAATTTCACTGCCTTAAGAACACGGATATCTTTGTTAGTATTGGTAACACTTCCTTGGATTAACTTCTTTTTTTAAAGAGACACATAAAACAACTGCATGATAATCGCTCAGAGTAAAAAAAAAAAAAAAATCAAACAAACCCAACCTATAAACAATTTTAACTGCACAAAAATAGCTTCCGAACATTTCTTGTGGGGGGAGGAAACATGAAGTTAGCACAGACCTCAATGTTTATGACGAGGAATTTTTTTACTTTGAGATATTCACTTTTTTTATTTGTATTATCAGAGGTCCCACAGAAGCAAATCTAAAATATCCATAGAACATTAAAAACATGAAATAAGAAGAGAGTTTTAAAAGTCAAAGATTCTTGTCTATCTCAAACAAATTATTCTTCCAGCAGCTTTTCCAGACCAAAATTTTCCTACTTTCCATATTTCTAAAGAGATGGTGGGGGAAGCTATGATGTTTCTGTAACATTGCACGTTGTTAGCTAATTTCTACAAAACATGAATATTCTTACAGACTAAGTACACAACAGGAAAAGTTTAACAGACATCCCTTTGTAATATACACACTGCTGTAATTCTTAAAAATAGTAACCAAGAAGGGAAGCATTTGCACACTTTTACATTTACCTGAATTCTCCAGCATAAAATACTCAATTTATTTTAAAGGGCTGCAAATTCCTCTTCACTTTCTTTTGGTTGCTCCATACAAAAATCCAACATGTTTTAACCAGGCCTTTCTAGCTGAAGAGCTGACGTTTTTGCCAGTTTGTTGCTTTAAAAACACCCCCAGCCTGAATGCTGCAGATCGTTCTGCCATAGCTTTCATGGAAACTTTCAAAGATAAGCAGAAGTCCAACTCCTCACCAAATAACCACTATTCCTGTCCAAATCTCTCACACCAAGTGGACAATTTTTACAGCAGCCATACATATTCATAAACTCCCTGCACATACCTTTTCTGTCAGGAAGGGCTGGATACTTTCCACAGCTACGAAAAGAGAATCACAAAGAACCCACCGGAGCCGCGACACACCCTTATAAATCCTGCCCCCAGGTGGTGTGGGGCTGCAGCACCAGCTGCACCCACTCAGCCTAACGAGGTTCTGTAGCAGGTGTGGGATGGACAGGGAAGGGAGAAGTGCTGGGGAAGGAGGATTTGAAGGTTGAAACTTTTGTCTGCGTAATAAGATTCTGTGAGGTTGCAGCTGGGTCACTGTTATTTCACCTGAAACCTTTCAACTGTGCCCTCTGACACAGCAGGATCCCATCAACCAGATTGGCTACACAGGTGAAACCCATGAGAGTCCCTGAGCTCCTGCAACCACTCAGCCAATAGGGAACCTGGAGCCGGAACACGGCACAGGTGCTGGGACAACTTCCAAATTACTAATTAATCCTTAATGCTTTCACAATACTGAAGTTATTCCTACCAGTGTGTCAGCCACGATGCTTCATGAACAAATATTAAAATTGCAGGAGAGCGCTTTCAAGATGTAATTTCATTTCAATGCAGCATTTTCCAAGTCAGAAATCTTGACCCTGACAAACTCACCCCCGAGCTAAAACTTTCTAATGAACACCTGTAAACATGGCCAAGTGATGACTGGGGTATTTTTAAAGTGGTCACCAAAATGCAAAACAAACAAATGTGCCCTCCTGCTATAGATCTATTGCAAAGAAAGGGAAAATCAAAGCTTGCAAAAAACAGCTGCAAGAATATTTGAACATTAGCCAATAGCACATTTCCTGTAATCTAGTTCTCAGAAACACTTCAGTTAAAAACTAAAACGTATTCATTGAAACACTAATTTCAGGAACTTGCAAATTTTAGCCCATAAAAACAGGTGATATTTGACAAACTTTCAAGACACTGAAAACCATTTTTGTAATTGGAAAGGCTGGGCAAACTTAAATTAAGGGTGATGCATATGTTGCTATAATATTTGCATGCCTACAGCACAAGAGTCCATCCTTTTAGAAGAAAACATCGTTCCACAGAGTACACCATGTAGGGCATAAAATTTAAATAAGCTTTAAATAGGAATTTTGCCTCAAGATCTATTCCACTCCAGCCTCTGGCAGATGTTTTTCTGAAGAATATGTTTTTTATTCTGTGCAACAATTTATTTGCCTTTCTTTTCCTTCCCGGAGGAAGGAGTTGGTCAATTTTGGTAAGATTTCTGGTGTAGGCACCCTCACACAAAATGGCTTTACCTTGCCAATTAAAGTTGTGGAGCTCTGATTTGGAGAGAGCACTGAATACATAACAGAAATTAATACTGGCACATCTATATACAGCACACAGATGAACATAGGGAAGTAAAAAAGCAGGCAGCAAAACCCTCTCCATCCTCTCCTTTTCAACCATGAAATATCTGCATTAGTTATCTCCTGCTGGATCACATTAACATTTGCAAAGAGAAGTTATGCCCGGAAGGACAAAAGAACCAAGCCCAGCCATCAGCAGCCTGGTTTCATGGCAAATACAAAACCAACCATGGTTAGTCCAAACTTCCAGCCCAACCACCTGAGGAGCTGAATGAAGTCACTACAGGGAATTTCCATCAGGTCAGCTGACAGTCAACCAGCTGGAAATTATAATTATACATTCAGCATGATGCAAGACGCATTCTTGCAACTCTTTTAATGATCCCGTAAAAAGAAGGATGAGACAATGGAGAGAAAAATAAAAATTCACATTCTTGTTCAAAATACTCACTTTTCTCCTCAGTATTATCTTTCCCATAACACATTACTCTAACACTTCAATTAAGAGAAATTAGATTTCATTCTAAACAAAATTGTAAGGAATTCACATCCAGCAAAGGAATCAGTGAACTGCTCAAAATATTTGAAGTTTCAAATTTTCATAACTGCCCATCTCTTCAGGATTTTACTTCAGTGGAACCTGCAGATGCTCAGAATCTTAAAACAAACAGGCTCTTTTCTCCATGTTATATTTGAATTAGAGATGTAGTTTGGATTACACAGTGCCTGACTTTCCCTCTAAATCAAGAGACCTTAAAAGTAATCACTCACAGATTTCTAAATTTAGAACAGTCATGATCCCAAGCAGCTGAATAAAACAGTTCACAAATGTTACTTCAGTCCATAGATTCAGAAAGATGACATCTGTTGGTCTTCAGCAGAGAAGCAAACTGTGCTTTAAAAGGGCAATATATACAGTGCACTAATAACATTGACAGGAAGCAATCTATAACTGCAGGTCTATGTTTTAAAAGTTCTGATAGAACTAAAAAGATTAGGCATTTTCTTTAAAATAAAAATTAATTCCGGGGGGGTGGGGGGGGGAACTGGGCATATTGGCATTTATGTAAAATTAGTAGACAAATTTTAAATGTGCTCAGTACCATAACATTTCTGAATTACGTATTTCCAAAGTTCTTCTGTGAGCTGAACTTTCCTATTATCTTCTTTGTCCTGACTTGACTAGCAAAGATTTAAAGAACTGGAGAAAAGTAGATTAAGAAAAATAAAATACATGCTTGAGTCACAATATTCTTTAACCTTCAATCAGAGACCTTGCAAGAAAACTGGGCATGTGAAGATCAGCATGTGAAAGATAGCATCCATTAAGGTTTATGCTGCAATGGCTTTAGGGTTCATGAATAACAAAAAATGAGCTCAGTCAGGAAAACTGGTTGAACAAAACTGAGAAGAAATACAGTATCCACACAAGGCTAGGAAGCCCACCTTCCTATGAACTCAGTTAATGCTGTTTTCCTATTACAAAAGTAAGGAATTACTATTTGTTTAATTTTAGAGCAGATAAGTGAGGAAAATCTACATTTTCCAGATTATTATAACAGGTCAGGTTACAAGTCTTTCCTTACTGGGATATGTATTTCAGGCATGGAATGGAGGAAACAGCAATTAAGTAGTACCTTCAATGAATTCTAGCTCAGTAAACACTCAAGTATCTGTAGAGTTAAGAAATTCATATTGCAACAAAGGAATAGGGAGGAAGAAAACTGAAAAATTTTACAGCTTCTATAACCAAGTATTTCTTTTACATTCAATAGATGAACCCCAACATTTAATGGATGTAAACAGTATAAAAGTTCCCCAAAGGGTTGGCAACCCAAAATAGTAGGTAGTAGATGAATAGTATAACCCTCTCCACCGCCCTGCTCAATTGTCAGCTTTAGGAATACTCTGGGAACAACTAAAGGTACTTGCTGAGCACATCTGCATGCCCAGGAGAAGTCTCCAGTGGGCCCAAACATCAACTCATGGCAGTTGGGTCATGATTACTTGGTAGATGTTGGTGACTGATTTAAAAACAAAGCTCTGAGGAAAGTATCTGAATGAAAAATAACCTTGAATTACATCAGGTAACAGCCAAGAGTCTTTGTAAAAGAAAAATATATGCTTTTCTGATAATGTCAGACTATAATCTTCCTTTTTAAGACTGCAGAAAAGGACTCCTGTTTGCTAAGACAACTAAACAAATAATGAAATTTTTTTCCAGTGTTTTCATAACTTTTGTTTGAAAATACATGTCACACACTGAAGCTCCAGCAGTTATAAATAGGAACACAAGAATCCTGCAACAGCATTCTGACTAAAATTTTCCAATATGAACATTGAATATACAATCGATGTCTTTATGATGCTGATCCAGGAAATCCCAAATATCATACTTGGAACTACAGAAAACCTTTAATAAATATAATAACTTTGTAGGTAAAAGGAAACACTTTATATACCTCATGTGAAAGGGGTTGATCCCACTAAATATTTATATGTGAAACAAATAAGTCATCATAGAGAATCACAATGAAGTAAATAAATATCACTCTGAATCTTGGTATTTTCTCTTTCAACAGCTCAGTTTTTTCAATCTGATTTGAAAGTTTTTTGTGTCAATGTGGAAATGCAGAGCTGTCACCCAGAAGAACTGTAGAGAAACTGTTTAAAACAAAGACAATTGGCCTAAGCACTGAATCACTGAGACACTGAATCGTTTGGATTGTGAGCCTTAATTTATCCTTCCCCACACATAAACAGTGCCAAATGTGAACAATTCAATACAAGTCACACTCAACTTCTGAAAATTTTGAATTCTAGTTTGAATTCTGTGAGCATTATTTCAGAAAATAAATCCATATTTCATGAGAAAGTCTTCTCGATTTATCCCTGAAAAAAGTCTTTTTGAAAAAAATTAACAGAGGCTTTAAGACACTTCTCCTAAACTAAGTATCCAGTGCTACTACACAAGAATAAACACTGCTTTTAAAAATCTCACAAAATGAGCTGTATTTCATCTTTATAAATGTATCTTACTAAGTTCCACCACTGGGACAGTAGAAAAAAAATAATAGTGATACATTTCCATCTATTTTTTTATGTCTTTCTCAGTGCCATTACAGGACTAACATATTCTCCCTCTCAACTTTTTTTTTTAAATTGTGGCAGCACCACTGGGAGCAGGTGCGTTGAAGTGGGGGCACATACCGAGCCTGACCTCCCTATGAACAGCTCTGAATTCCCTGATCTTGTTATGAATATTTTTTCTTCAAATGCAAAGCTGCAAAATGCATGAAAGCTAAAGTAATTCAATTAAGTATCTATTCTGAGCTGGAAAAGACCATTTTGTTAGAAGCAGTGGAGCACTAGTTTAACCCTGGTGCTCAGAATTCCCAAGCAAGTCAGCACATTAAGCCAGCTCTTCAACTTAAGAACAATTACTGTCATTTATCAGCCTGAATAGCAATAATGCACAAATCGACAGCTTTCAAGAGGCAAAGACCGAGCTAGGTGTAATGATATGCAAAGCCACAGCACTCTACATTTTGAACTGTCTTCAGCCCATCAATACATCTCCAAGTACCTACAATTTATCAATACAAATGTGGTACCCAATGAAGGCAGGACCAAAAAGATAAATATGAACAGGGTGGAATAAAAGGTTCAAGAATGTTTGAATTTTATAATGATGAAGTGCAGATCACATTCTTACAGCATTTTACATGCAGTGACCTGATCACATCACATTTCCCTCTGCAAGAGGAAACTAGGATAAGAGATAATCTTTCTTTCAGGTAGTTGTAAGCAGCTGCTTCACTTTTTTGGGTTTTTGTTGTTGTTGTTGATTTCTCCTTTATTTTCAATTTTTCCTTTTTTTCCCCTGCCATTTTTATTTCAAACGTGCAGCTATGCAGTAGTTACACAGACACAGTTACTTTTATTGAAATATATAATTAACATATCATTATTTTATCTCAATAAAGCATAGTATATACAGAAAATATAATTTGTGTCTCATTACCTTATAAACTGATTTTAGTAGCAATTGAAGGACTAAAGGAATGGCTGAAATTATCTAATAGCATATATACCAAATGGCGTTCTGTTCATGAAAGTCTCAAGGCTATAGAACTGATTTCCTCTGTACCTGATCTAATTGTGTGGGGGTTTTGGTTTTGACAGTTTTAGCTTTTTTAGCATTACAGCTTCTTTGTGAACAGAACCTTTCAGCAACCAGAGCTATTGCAGTGCTCAGGTATTCAGACTCCCTTTCTCATACAGGCAGGTATAGGCATTTGGATTAGCAGCTCACATATACAGGGAATAAAAGGATTTCTATGTTTTATCATGACAAAAAAAATCAAGATTATAATTATTTCACCTGCAAGTCTGGCAGTTCTACCTGAAACACCTAGTTTTATAATATCTTCTCATTTTCTAGTCCTTACTTGCCTGTTATTACACCATGTAAACTGCTATATGTAGCCCTATCTTAATTCAAGATTTCATGGTGTTCCCTTGAGTTAAATGTCTACTTTGAAATGTATTTTGCACAGGGGATGTCACTATGCAAGTTATATTTTCTACGCTATTTTCATCGTCGAAATTTTAAAAATGTTATTAGAAAGTACTAACATGTCCAGATGGATAAAGTGAGGTATGAGCAGAACCAAAAGAGGGCTTTGTCAAAGAGAAAACAGTCTTGTATGTGAAGAATAGGGAGCAGAGGCTCTGGGGTTTATTCTGAGCTCTGCTACAAACTTCTCATAGATGAACACATCACTAAAACCTGTGCTTCCTCACTTTCCCCACAGACAGCTCTTCTCTAACCACAGGGTAAAACTGCTCCAGGGGACAGGTGGTAGTTACTGATCAATGGAAAACACAACACTGTGATCCATGGACATCTGTGTGGTATTCATCAGCAGAGGACTGGAACTGTATTGACTTCAGCCTGCATGAAACAGTATTTGCTATATTGTATGATATAGCTCAAAGCTGAGAGGACTTCACAGGAGCCTTCACATTATTTAAAACACAATTTTAAAAATAAATACAACTTCCTCATGGTTTACTGTCTTTGTAGAATTCATTCATCTTCCTCTGACTTTGGGAGCAGGGGTATATTCAAATGCTTTATTTTTCAAAACATTTTTTGTTCCTGACAACTTCTTTCACCAATTTTTACCTTCTTACCAAGCGGGCTCATTACATGTTCCTAAACATAGGTGACTTTCAGACAGCCTGGCTTGCCAGCTCCTGGAAAGTGTGCAGAGATCCAGAGCATCAAGACATCTCGAAGTGTGAGATGAACTGAACCTAAGAGATCCTTTCCCTGCAGACCTTTGCTTTACTGCTGATTACAACTGTTCACCAGTTTGGTAGACTTACCAGTTCATTAGATGAGTATTCCTTCAGACATAATTCACTATCAAGGGTACTGAAGAAATAACATGCAGGGTCATCTCATTTCAAGGCAAAACCAAAGAGAAACCTACCATTGATTAAGACAGCAGTTTTGAGAATTAAGAACTGCTGTATTTGCTCCAGTATTCTGCTTCCAGCTCAGTTAGCAATGCATATGGAAGAATCCACCATAATGGAAACATCGTAGCATTATTTTCCAAGAAGGTGAATGGGAAACCAAGCAGAACACAATGAATGCTTATGTTGATTTATATCTCTCTTACATGTTACTGCATTGGCAACACTTATGATTTTTCACAAGTCTCCTGTTCCTTGGTATTTCCTTTCATCTAACCACTCCTGCAGCTGTATTACTATATTTTAAAAATCTCATTTTCTCTTTTTAAAATATGTTTCTAACATTCAGTAATTATGAGAACACACTGCAAGTTCAAAGCCAAAAGTTTCCGAATACTAAAGGGAAAAAACATTGTTTTAAAAAAAAGGCTTTAAACTGGTATCACTTTTTCAATGAGAAATACAGTGGTCATTGTTCTGGAATATTCCTGTAAGTAATGGCTCTAAAGCTACAATCCCAGTAGAACTTTCATCCCTTCTCCTTCTAACATGTTTGTGTTCAACCTCTCTACTGTTACCAAGCTCTGTAATTCTTGTCTAATAGCAGCATCAGAAATGCAAATTTACTATAAAAATCCAAGGCATAAAACATTACATTGATAAAAATAAATAAATTATTCAGAAGAAGAGGAGAATATTCTCAAATACCTGTGTAACCTGAACAACCTAAATGACATGCTGTTGTGTCAAGTCCCTTTTCTAATTTCTTATGTCTAAATTGACTGAGAGTTTGGTCTCGCTTCATCTGAATTCAAAACAAAAGTTCCATTTCTTCTTTGAAAAAGCACAGAAAGATCTTCTGGAGTGAAATTCTATCTTCTGCTGAAAAAGATTCATATTTATCTTGTCCTTGACTGAAGCAATAAGCAGAAACAAAACGGTAAGAAAAAATCAAATATTTACAGTTGCAAAGATCAATTAACTTATAAACTGTGGTGTACAAACAATAAAATGGGAGTCAAACACTCTCAACTTAAGAAAAACTTCTTGACTCTTGTTACTCTGAAGTATCCATGCAGTAATTTAGAAGACAGTGCAAACTCACACACTGAAAAGATTAGAGGGCAAATCAGGGCTAATTCAGGGATTCAGATCCTGTGTTGATATATTTGCACACGTTACAACCCAAATAGGAGGGTTTTCTTCAATGTCATCTTATTACACTGCAAGGGAGGAAAACAGACAGTTCAATCACAAAATCATAATGCTTAAGCAGCATGAAATCATAAAGCTAGCAACAAAACAGGTGAAGCATGCCACATTTATGATTCATATGCTTCCTTTCACCCTAGCACAGTGTTGGTTTACTCATAGCCCTAAATGGCCAGTCCCTGCTGGTCTCCCCAGCACAAGAGGAGTGAGCAGTATTGTCCTTTTGGGTGTACTTACTGTACTGCACTTCATCAGATAAAAATAATGTACATGAATACTTTAACTATTTATCCAACTGCACACATAGGTTACAAGACACTCTAAATAGGATTGCTGTTTAGACATGTACATAAAGCTGAATGCATACAAATAATCTTTACTGTCACATTTTAGATCCATTGAAATTGGTATACAGCTGCAATAAAATTTGGTGGGTTTAGTTTGCTACAGACATTCAAATTCCCTTAAAAATTGATGTGATCTAATATAAAAAGTTATTTGCAAAATCATATCTATAAAAGAAAATCTAAATGCGGACTTTCTTTGGTCATTTAGTTTTCTCATAGTATCTTCAAATCTTTTGTGATTCTGAGATCATCAGTGTTGATATTCTCAAGCACATGGAGGGCAAGTACAGCTTGAAAGAGGTGTCTCTTTAAGATGTGCTGCATAAATCCAGAGTAGAAACAATTCAGAGGAAACTCTCACCTTTATCTTGTGCCTCTACATGGTGAAATAGGCATTTCCAGCTAAGATACTAAAATTAGAACATCACAAAATAAACTGGGACATTTCCTCTCTGCACTAAGGCTGCACTGAACACAGAGACGAGGAGGAAATGGAAAGGATAGATCTGGTCACCTCAGGTGGGCTGGAGACTTCTTCAGTCTCTGCAGCAGCTCATGTGGGTGAGTAAGGAATTGACCTGCAGAATTCAACCCACCTTTTATTACCCCATATCCTCCTGATATAAGTCAATTCCTAACAAAAGGATATTTTCTGGAGTGACTAAATAATCTAAAAGAAGTGAACTAGGCTCCACAGTGCCTTTTTATAAATTTCAGCCATGTTTCATAATACTGGCATTTGTTCATTACAAGGTAAATACACCTGCTATACTGCCATCTGTTGTCAATCAATAATCCACAGCATCAACAAAATTTCTACACTGTTTTCAAGATAACATCACTGCTTTCAAAAATTATTTGAACCAACTTGTCCTATATAACATGAATGTAATAAAGATGTCTTTTTGAGATGTACCAACAATATTCTTTAGCATCTGAAACTTGTTGCAGTCAAAAAGAAAAGTTAATAATAGAGGAACTAATGGAGTATTTTTTTGCTATTGGCATTTGCACATCATTTTCTGAATGCTAATTCTGAGACACCTTTTAGTATTTTCTACCTCAATCAAAAATTCTTCTCTTTTCAGCCAGAAGACAAATTCACTGTTTCCTTACAAAGATCCTCCCCACACACATTGCTATCCTGCCTAGTTCCTAGAGCTATGGTAGCCTCCAACCAGCTAAATGTTAATAACCACAATACAAATTGCAAGTTACTCAGAATTTTGTGGCACTGATTCCGCACAGGACCTTACCGTTGTCTCAGGTGAAACTCCACTTCAGCAGCTTATGACAAATCTTCCTAGAATATATCAGGGGTGGGGTGTTTATGAATTACTTCTGTCATCCCAGTTAGTATCTTTCTAGTCACAACCTTCACCTCCATGAAATTTCCACAAAAACAGAGGCAGTCTTCACACACATAGTTTACTGATCACTCTTCCTGAGAGGCGATTTCACCGCAGTTCATCAGAGAACTGGCAACTCTGGAATAAAAGCTTGCTTACTAATGTTAGATCTATTGCAAATTAATATCCAAGAGTACAGCACACAAGAAGCACTGTTAAAAAAAGCAGATAACTCATAGTCATGTGTTCTTCACATACAGGTGTCCAAGGAAATGAACAGGCTCTTGTCACACAGCTTGAAAATATGACTCAAGATCAACATGAGAGTCAACAGCCATAATTATGTCATCAATTAACAACATACCACTGTACTTCCTGAAATGGCTAAAAACCTGGCTCATGGACTACAGATATCACAAAAAAACAAGCAGAAGGCAAATGCAATAAAGATTACAAGTAGCTGACACTCCTGGAGTTCTGTGCGTACTCACCACAGTGACCAAAACCTTCTGTTTTAAAAGGCTTAACATGAAAAGCAATTTATCAACCATCCCAGTAAATTTGACTTCCCCAACACTATAAGAAGATTACAGGTGTTCTAAAATTAATTTTAATTACAATTTTACCTTGTAATCACAGGGACGTGTTTCAGCAGTCATACATTATGTGACTACACCTGTAGCTGATGTAACAATATTCCCTGGCTAACCACTGTTGATTTGGGACCCTGTCTGGCATTGAAAAAATAGAGAAATCTAAAAAATCAGGGTTATCTATAACTTCTGGATTAGCTGCAAAGATGTAATCTAGAGGGTTATTCTTGCTTTAAAGCACAGAAAGCAAACCACTACCCAAAATTCAAACAAATGTGTCTGTGAGCACTCAGGAATTCATCAACACAGATACCCAAGTTGTGTGTAAGAGGAAAATGTTTTGCAGTTACTCTGTGAATTAGTCTGATCACTGGTAAATTCCAAAAGGTAAATGCAAGGGGAAAATTACTATACTATACTCAAGATTTTAATTTAGACATGTCTGCAGAGCATTTTTGCACAATAAGACACAAATTCCTATAACTGAATACATTCTGCTCTTTCCCTTTTTTCTTAAAAATACAGTACAGTCTTACATACATAATGAAATGTATTTTCTCTGTTACCAGACATTTGTTTATAAAGTTTTCATTGTTACCTAACAGGTACAAGTTTCATGCACAAAACATTAACAATTTAGCTTTTGAAACTTTGTGTTACTTCCCGTGAAAGACATCCACCCACATTTACAGTTCAAAAGGTTTAAAATGTTTTTGCAGGATTACCAAGGGTCATGATGGTAACGCCAGACAAGGTAGGGAAACTGCACTGCTATTAATTATTACTTACAGTACATAGTAGTAAATTAATTGGGCAATAAAAGGTATTGCTATGATTTATCAGAGTATTAAAAACTCATTCACTAGATTTTTTTTTTTCCTACTGAACTACTGAATTCAGCATTATAAAGCAAGGATTTTACCTGTTCAGTTTAATTAGGTGATCTAGTTTTGGAGCAAGTTAAATGGAATTCTTCTGAATATTAGCAAGAAGAAATTAGAAGTTGTGTTATCATTAGAAAAACAATAATGGAGGGTATTTTTTTTAAAAAATACATCCTTCATCTTAAATTTATGCAACTGCAGAAGTGCACAAAAAAAGAAAAAAGTTTGTTCAGGAAGTCCAGCATTTGGGAAACTCAAAAAACCCTGGACAAATGACAAAAAAATATGAAGTCCAGCTTTAACAAAAGGAGAACAAGTGGTAACCAGATAGGGTTTTATCATCATTATTTTTTATAGTTTATGAAAAATTATTAACTGACAATAATATGGCATTTGAGTGTCATAAGCCAAGCTTATTTCTGCTTCATCACCACTCTTTTAGAGATTTTCTTCAGAAATAAGCTACCTCTATTAAAATGGAAAAATGTAACTAATACCTGGCAAACTTTTAGATAGCAATATTCTCAATATTGTTCTACAAAAAATTCCTGAACTATTTTCAATTTCTTATCATTAATACTGGTTTTGGGACTACTACTTTTATGCTAAAGTGCAGAAGCAGCCAGTAGGGTACAGAGATGTAAAGACCTGAATAACTGAGCTCAGCACTTTTGCCTCCATGTGTAATGCTCACAAATACATTATGTGTAAGAAAAACAATGTATTATTGCATAATATTCTTAATTGCATCTCTCCCTGCAGGATTCCATCGAAACACGGCATGTTGTATCTCTATAAAAAATATTTTGTAGAAGGAATTTGGAAAAGCAGAGAGCTAGTAAACAGATAACCATTGCACACATAGTTACAATGCATTATGTATTTAATAACCCAAATTTTTCAGTTGACAGTGCAGATTTTTAGTGAACCTGATTGGACAGTAACTCCACGTGCTTATATGTAGTGCTATCTTTACCTGCTCTTATAAAGAAGATAAGCTATTAGCCCAAATGGCAGATGCTATTTCCATGCTCACAAATACTGCCTAAGTATTTCTTCATTTAAAGACATATTTAGAGTCCATTGCTTCCCAGATTTGAATTTAAATGAACACCAGAGAAGAGGGAAGTTTTCTGAACTACATTTCCAGGGGAAGTGGGTGAGTTTGTTCTCCAAAAGCGCATTATCAGCCTGGAGGAGAGGAACAAAGGAACATGGTATGTGAATGGCTTCCCAAGACTGCTGTGGGACAGCATCTCTCATCCTGATAATTTGCTGACAGTCTTTGCTATTTAGGTGCATGCTATTTAGAACATGCATGTGTAGAAAGAGAAAAAAAATGCTGACTTCTGCAGGTAAAGTGGATCCTTGGGACTTGTATGCAAAATCAGAGAAAACTTTTCTATCCCCCTGGTATCTACTAGAAAAACTATGAAGTTTTCCATTAATTTCCATGCCAGCAATTGGGAAATAGCTGTTGTTCAATAGTACAGGGGGATCACCTCTCTGTTTTCCTGTCATTGTTTTCTTCATTACTAGAACCAGGCAAGGACAATCCAAACAGTACATCTGCTGTGAATCTCAGACTGTTGTGAACAGCTCCTTCAAATGCCACATTATCAAATCCTGTTTAAGTTGGTTTCCCTTTGAAAACTCCAGCTTGGGCAGAAGGGAAAGCAAAAGAGGTGGTGAAGAAGACACAAGAGCAAAGATGCTGATGGCTGGATTTGTATTGGTCCTCCCAAGGTTTCTACTCAGTGGAAGCCTTTCCACCGTACTAATTATTCATCTGCTGTCCTTAACACAAGATATTATTGCAGAATTTCAGATGGAGAGCAAGCTTGTAAAAGCATCTGATGTCATCCCAGTCACTGCAGGAAAAGCCCTCACTCTCACAATGCTGGTCTAGAACGAGGAATGTCAGTCTTGTCAAGATTCCTATAGAATCTTTAAAAAAGTCACTGCATCCTTATAGACAAAGCCCAAGCTCATTCATATCAGCAGCAGTCTTACACAAACTAAGAAACCAAGAGCTGATTAGTATAAAGCTGATGACTGCACCATGCCCAGGGGCTGGCAGTGGGATGGTTCTGGCCAGTTTTACCACTGCCCCAGCACAGGGCACAGCTGAGCCCTCAGCACCTCTGTGGGAACGTGTTTGGGAAAGGGCAAAACTGCCCAGCAGTGAGGGAAAGGGGTGAGGAAAAGCACGAGGGAAAGCAGGACTGAAAACAGAAGGAGCAGCCCTGAAAGCATCGAGCTTGGAAGAGTCCCTGGCTGGGACTTGGGTGGGCAGAGGAGTTTGGAAGGAAGGAGTGAAGTTGAGCCCAGGAAGAAGATGAGGGGAGCAGAGGCAGGTGTTGTTTTTATTCTGTCTCTGTTTCTCACCATCCAAATCTGTTTCATTTGGCAATAAATTAAATTAATTTTCCCCAAGTCAGGTCTGATCTGCCCATGACAGTAACTGGTAAAGAATCTCCCAGTCCTTACCTTCACCCCCAAGGCTGGCTGCAGGACAAGGTCAACCCTGCACATCCCCTAACTTATGAACAACACCCCTGACTGCCTGCTGAGAAGGAATAAAACAAAAAAGGGGGGAAAGTTAAAGGTGGTAAAGGTAAAGAAAAGAGAATATTGGATTTACTTGAAATCGTATCCCCACCTGGGTTGTTACTGACTCTAAGTTCTGCAGTCTCTGATATATTTGGATATTTTGATCACACATCCATACTGCCAATATTTATTTCAGTGACACATTTGGGCCTCTGTACTCATTTAGTTCTATTCTCAGCACACAACCAGAACCCTAAATATAGTCCCAGGCTGTCTGTGGGTATCATGCTGTGCAGCTACAACAAGCATGCTCCACTGTAGTAACCCTTTCTTCTACCCTTGAATTGAGTAAGCACTTGGAAGGATCTGTATCTAAAAATGCTCAGTTTCTTTTATTGTGTCAAATCCTGTATATATCTATTTGTAGGGAAAGATGTGAAACTGTATGGATATACATAAAGAAACATGCTTTCTAATAAACATTGTATTAATCTGACAGGGTCTATATATAAACAACCAAAAAAAGAAACTAATAAAATACTTCAAAAAACATATTTTCAGAAGATATATGCAGAGTAATCTTACGATACTTCCAGTCTGCTATAAAATTAGTCTCTATTTCCACTGATTTTTTTTCATAATCACACAGCTAATTTCTGATTACAAGCTCTGTAAATGCTACCTTTAATGCCAGGCCCACCATCCTGCCCAACATATAGAAAATTGACAGGGGTTTTTTTCTAGTTTCCCCCCTTCCCCACTGAGTTCACACCTTCATGTCTCATTTCCTTAAATAACCATAAATTTCTACCAGAATATTCAGTAAGATTTCTGTCCATCAGTAATAACACTCCTGGCTACTGAGGAGCACCAGCCTCATTCTTACACCCTTGATTTGTGTAGCAGTTGTGATATTGATCTAACAGTCCACAAAAACACAGCTCTCAGTGGTTACCATAATTGAGCAAAACACGTCCATTCTGAAATTATTAATACTATCACAGGGAGATTAATTTCCTTTTGATGTTCTTCTATCAGGAACTCTACTTTGATTCATTGATGTCACAGAACAAATTAGTGCAGTACATAGCCAACAGTATGATATTAAAATCAGACATTATTCTGCTCCTGATATCAAACAATAAAGAAGCAGATGGCTTTTTTTTTAAGAAATGGCTTTCATGTCAGAGTAAAAGGCTGCTCAAACCACAATGATTTCTTTTTCTGGAAGTTGTTCTTGTTGGTTGTGTACCTGGATCAAAATCCTCAATGTCTGAAAGGACTACATGATATGATAAAAGGTCAAACATTCAATGGTATAGAGAAGACAAGAGATTTCATAACCTTCTATGTTTTGGCTCTTTAGCTTCAAAGTGGCAACAAATCATAACATTTGGTGAAAAAACAAACACTGACCAAATTGTGTTTACTTTTGGACAAAATAGTTGCCAAACATTAGATTTTAATATTGTTTCTCTATACATAAGATTTATTTATGACACGTGCTACACTTGCCTCAAAGAAATTATTCCTTCAAAATTAATTGAAAGCATAAGATATTTACACTGGCATCAAAACTGGATTTGTAAGTGCAAGCACAACTGTTCCAATGTTCTCCCTTTCTACACTAAACCTGAACTTGCTTTGCCAGTGAATTACAAGACAAAGGTTAGGGTTTGTCATTTGTTTCAAAGGAGGTAAATGCAACTCAGGGTTTTTCTTCAAACACGTCTTCCTGTGATACTTCCAATGCTGTAAGGACATGTGCTACCCCTCTATTCAGCACAGCTGCTCTTCAGAACTGAAGTATTTGAACACCCAGGCTTGGGGTCAAGTTCCTGTGCTGAGGAACAGCCCAACCGTAGCTGACACATCTCCTCCTGCTGCCTGCCAGGCACTGCAAGGGGGAGTGTCTATGAGTACTTTCAAATGAATGAATTAAACAAAACACAAAGCACAAAAGTTTGATTCACGCTGTGTTCAACCCTGAAAATGACAGGTAACTAAATGTAGGGTTTATGCAGCTATTCCTGCTCACCAGCAGAAGGACAGAACATCAGATACAGCAGAATCCTGGAATTTCAACTGCACAGACTGGATCAGAATATGTGACCCGTTTACTGTACATCAAGTGGTTACTTCTATAGCTCAATACAGTACAGTTTCCAGGAGCCTAGGAAAATGAACAAAATAGAGCCACTTACTTTGACCTCAGCCCATGGCTCTGGCAAAGAGCGAGAAGGGAAACATACTTACAAATTCAGTAAAAATAGAAGAGTCAAAATATAGAATCTAAAGAAATCTATAGAATCTCTAAAATAGGAATAATACTTCAACACTTCCTTAAAAAACACCTCAACAGAGGAACATGTGTGCTGCTAAGTGGATTAGCAGCAATACAAGTCCTATGGAACAAAACAGGCCTTCCAACAACTTGCAATTTGCATTTCCCCGTGGAAGACTGGTGATTAGTTTTACATTAATTGCAGCATACTCTTAATACTATCCCAGCCAGGTTTCACTGGCAACCAGAATCACTTTTTTCATTATCAATTCTTATTAGCTGTTGTATGCATCTAATGCTAACATATGAGTTCAGTTGAGTTTTTCCATTATTCTCATTAATAGGGGATTTTTGAAAGCTCGGACTACTTACGAAAGAGGTTGGGGGTAGGAGCTGGAGAGGATTAGCCACAGCTTATATTATCTGTTATAGAGAAAATATCTGTACTTGGGTTTTTAAAGTCTTGTAAACTCTCGGCCATGATGTCACCCTTTACTATTCCTACTTGTTAAAAGGTAGACACTTAAAATTCATTTAGAAGAGTAAATACATTACAAGTAAGTTAGTAACACCAACCCAGGTATTTTTAGAAAGTTCTGTATATCCAAGGATTTTCTTCCCTAAGCAAAACATTTAACAAGTTCATAGCACTTTTCATATATCCATCTCCAATTTTAACAAAATCCTTTGAAAAAATAAGTATCCAGACAGGCACAAACACAGGATAAGTGTTCAACTTATTTTTTTTCTGAGTTATTGTGCCTCTTTCTCTTCCAGACCACAAACAACCTCAAAAGCTGTAATCACCATCATTTTCAACATAAATGTTTAGAACATATCATGTTCTAAATGTTTAATATAGTGAAAGCTTCTAATAAAGCTAAATTAACAAAATCTCCAGTTTTCAGGGTTATCAAATTAAATCAAAGACCAGTAAGATGGTAGACAGTGAAAATGCATTCTGTATTCACTGTAACAAATACCTGGCTTTGCCAACAGCAGACCAAGTACTCGGTTTTGTGTAGAACACAATGTGGTTTGCTTAGCTTGGAAACTGAAAAAGAGCAGAAGCTTTCAAAACACAGAGAAGTAGAACTTAGTGCTCTTTCCCCATAAAGCTGCAGAATGCAGGTCCCTCTCAGCTGTTAAGATTGAAGAATGACTTGGAGTAGAACAATAATGTCAGAAGAACAGTGAAGTGCACACTAGACAGCCATAAGAACTTCATTTGACTTGTATTGGCAATTGATTTAAATGGAATTGCAACTACCCATCAAGGTCAAGAGCGCTTTCTTGACATTAGGGACCTCTGTGTCAACTGCGAATGTACAGTGGTCATCTATTTTTTACAAACATGTTCAAATCATTATAAATCATGTTTTAGAATGATTGTTTTAATGTTCTAGGTAATGTGATTTTGCTGAATGGCAGTATTGCTTGCTGAACAGTTTGCAATTTATTCTTTGCTATACTAATTACTCCACAAAATAATAAAATACCTTTTATCAGATACTACACAGCTTAACCAAAGGGATGGATCACACCAGGTACCTTCCATTTCAGTTTAACAATGGTACTATTAAGACAACAATATTGTGATTTCAGGACAACAAGGTCTTGCTCAACATCAGTGCAGAGCATTAGGCAAATATTACACTAACATTTGAATAAAACCTAAAACATTGGTTCCAGGTCAAAATCTCTGGAACACCCTGCCACATTTATAGTAGATTGTTCTCCCACTGAAGTTGAGGGCAGTTTATTTGGACTTTGTATAATTACAAAGAGTCCTCACTGTGACAATTATAATCTTTGTATTTCTCCAATGAAATGTGTAAATGGTGCTCTAAAGACAAATAAAAAGCACATCTCCCCTTTGGAATACTGATAATCAAGGTCCCTGACTGACAAAGATGAGGGGTACCCTCTAAATATAATTTCTATGTGGTTCTAAGAAATTACTCATTTCATTTCCAGGTTAACTATGTTCAGCTCATATATATTTGCTGCCTTACTTTGATTTCTGAGGTAAATATATTTTGATGATCAAGAGCCATACGGTTAAAATCAGAAAGAAAGAAGAAATAGGCTCACAGTGAATTACATTCCTCACAGGAATACTGCTGTTATCTCAGTTACTCTGCTTTTTTGTCACTCCCTGCATTCACGTCTTTGAAAATTTTGAAAAATCACAATCCCAGAATGTTGTGGGTTGGAAGGGACCTTAAAGAACATCTTGTTCCACCCCCTGCCATGGGCAGGGACACCTTCCACTATCCCAGATTGCTCCAAGCCCCATCCAGCCTGGCCTTGGACACTTCCAGGGATGGGGCAGCCACAGCTTTTCTGGTGCCAGGACCTCACCACCCTGACAGGGAAGAATTACTTCCTAATAGCCAATCTAAACCTACTCTCTGGCAGTTTAAAACCATTCCCCCTTGTCCTATCACTACATGCCCTTGTAAAAAGTCTCTCTCCATCTTTCTCAAGCATCAGAGAAGTTAGTACAAGAAACAGTGAAGTGTGACAAAGAGAAAAGGACAGTACAGATCAGAAGCAAAAGACCAGATCTATGTGTTAGAGAATAATAGTATTTGTATTGGCTCCAGCAACCACTGGCACAGCCCAAACAGCATTTTTGTGTTGTAATCTCTCTGTTTGAGATTACAACTTGTGGTTTGTGATTCTCTGTTTTTTAAACTGAATAACACCTTATCCTGGAACTATAATTCAATTTGTATTTTTGTTTACATACTTCTATACTTGTTTGTATTTAATACTTCTATTTCAGTAGTTGAAGAAGTTGTCAACAGAGCAAGTGAAACAAGTGAATATGAGGTAAAACAGGTCTAAATGTCATATCTTAGCTTAAATATAAAACTAAAGACTGAATAAATTCAAACCTTAAATAAGTTAACCTTATTTGTCATTGAATTACACTGAATTATTTTAACCATCACATAAGCTATCTATAAGCAGTTATTGGGACTCCTTTAGCATCCGTTACTTAAAGGGATTCCTTCACACCAATTTTTAACTGATGTAAACACACCACTATCATTATTTTTTGCATTTGTTAGGGAAACTGCTTCTGAGTGTTGCTGCTTCCCCATCGTTACACTGGATAACAGAAACCTGATTCGGATTCCAGTCCAGGCTTGGGCTGCTCTTGCACAGCAGCAGCTCCTGAGCAGCAATGGCCCCACACAGCAGGGCACTGGGAGCATCCCAACACCCCCCGACTGCCTTCCCAGCCCAAAGCTGGTTTAGAAATTTGTAAATTCCTTTTCTTCCAGTGCCTCCTATTTTGACTAATTACCTAATCATAATTTGGTAACCCAACAGTAATTGACAGCATAGAAATGCAAAATAACCATGGCCTGAAAACTGACATGAGCAGTGTTATATCACCCAGCATCCTGGCTTTCATACAACTATTTCATTACCTGTAAGCTTCTCAGTAATGAATATGCTATTAAAAGGGTTTTTTTAATTTTCATGTTTCTCATGTTGTAATTCTCCAATAAATTTCCCTGACTTCCAACATAAATAAGTTTCATTATTCCTCATTATTAAAAGAAACAAACACATTCTCCTTCACTGAAAGGGTGTCATATAATTAGATGACCTTCCTACATAAAATCATGAATGAAAAAAGACCTGACAACTTGCATAAAAATATTTAATCAGACATTAGGACATTAAATATAGTTAGTCAAAACACAAGACATTATTGTACTAACAAATGCTTTCAGAAACAGTCTTTTACAATACAAGAGATCAAAACAGACTTTAGTTTTACTACATCATTAGACAAGTCCCAGATTTTCAACAATTTATCACCAATTTCTTCATTTGGTTGCTTTAAACATGCTTTTAAAACATACTTGATAACTAGTAAAAATTGTATACAATGCAAATGACATTTCAGATAAGTTTTATTGACTTAATGCTCTGGTAATAAAATTATAACAATCAGTATTATTTTGATTTATTGCAAATTTTACTTTCACCTTTAATGGACTTGGTGCATGGCAGAACTGAATGTAATGCTGCTGCCACCTCAAGGTCACTGAAGAAAATTGTGGTGGTTCATTTTGGTCTACTCCTATCTAATAAACAGTAGGAAGATTCAGTAACTAAGAATGAAGGGGCTCCCTTGTTTTCATAAAGTTGTTTGATACTCACTGTGTGTAGATTCCGCGTGCATATTTGCAATGAAAAGCTGATTTTCTGCCACTGTGTGCATGGAAGTACAGACACAGACACACAGACACACACAGGACCTGCAGACCTGCAGGCAAGCACAGTGCTGATGGTGAGAGAAAAAACCACCGGATGTCAAGGAATGTCCATAAAGTGAGCCAAACCATGCAGTCCTAATTTTAAACAAACTCCTGAACAAGAATTTGACTTAGTAAAATTGCAAAGGAAATTTAAAATTCAGTCCATCGCCTTTCCAGGGTTTTTGGTTGGTTGTTTGTTGCTTTTTTAAGCTTTCAGATAAAAATCACAATAAGATGAACAACTCCAGTTCGTCACATTTATGCTAATATCTTAATACAGATTTTGAGGGGACAAGTGCACAGTAAGTTCTGTAGTCCAAATAGGAAAGTTGTGCAAATCTTCTTATTTAAGATTCTGCAGAGCAAATGAATATTTCAATCAAGAAAATTGGAATCACGTCTCTACAATAAAATATCTGCAATGTTGTGTGTTTGTATGGATGCTCAGAAATTCTGTAAGTTTGTACTCCTACAAGTTCTACAGGAGCATCACAAAAGCCTCACACCACCATGCACATGACAAATATGTGGTCAGTTACGGAAATTTTGCAAAATTTATCACAGTTAGGTTAACATGACTGCTACCCTGAAGTCATCTGAAAAATGTCACACACCAAAATTACAATCTACTGCTTAAAACCCACCTTGAGCACCTCTGTGCTTGATTAAACAACTCTAATCCCATTTGGCAAAAAACAGATTGCAATTCAAGTACAAAAGTCTGCAGGAGATCAATCCATGGAATTTAAGGAAAGTTGCCAGGACTAGCGAAGACCGCTCACTGAAGGACAGAGGACTGATCCATGATCCCCTTCAATGATATGAGAAATACCCAAAGGCACTTCTTACTTCTTGATTTCAGTTATGCAGTTTCCATGCTGAGCAGGAAATTTAAATACTTTTATTCTGCCCAACATTGGTAATTGATACTGAAATTAAGTCACTGATATACCAGAGTTTCACACCTGACTGGATTTCCAAATTTTTGGTGCTATTTTATCTTTTGGGAGATAGCATGTAGTACATACTCTAGAGGTTCTTGCTTGCTCCAGGAATTAGGATATTTTAGTCCAGACTGAGTGATTTAACACGGAAGAAAAAGTAATGCCTTTTAACTACAACTGTAAAAAAAAAATCACCAATTAAATCAATTACAGGAATATTAGCTATATTAGAACTCCAGGGAGTCCAATTCTTTTTAGGAGATCTCCTTTTACAGGTGAAATATTAATTTATGTAATGGAAGATCTGATTCCAGGCTTACTGCAGCTTATCACTCACAAATGGGTTCTCCTGGACATGTAAATACACACTGAGGACAGCCACTGGGGCATTTATGAATGGCAAATGTAACAACTGGGATCAGCATGTACCTGCTCTAACGCAACACTTCACACACAGATAATTCCTCTTAAGAATGCAAAAGGCACTTCTGTATTTTCCCTGACTGCAACAAGATAAAAACAGTGGCACTTTGCTGTCACTGTTGTTGGAGTCTTCTGTGCATATGACTCCCCTTGCTACAACTGACAGTAATAAATCACATTCTGCACTCCCTGAGTTGGAGTACAGACCTAAAGCACTGTTTGGAGTAAGAGATGGCAAAAATATCAGTATTTATGCCAAGTAATAGAAAGGGAAAAAAATAATGGACATTACAATATAGTACATCATGTGGCAAGGCTCTGTGGACTGCCTTGATATTTTCTGTATAGCTAAGTAAGTTTTGTCCCTATTCTAAGGGCAGTTTCCCCATGGCCAATTCAGCAGTAAAATCCCATCCAAAAATTATGATTTTACTAACTTAAAACAGATCTGCCCTCAGTACACGAACACAGACCACACCATAGGTTAACCCAGGTGTAAGAAAACTGCCTGCTCTGAGGGCTGTGACAAGCCCTGAAACTTGAAGACAATGGCAAAACACCTCTTAAGGGTGCAAGTTTATAACTTCCCCCCCGAAAAAGAAAGCTATTCCAGTAAGGTCCTTCCTCCCTCACACTCAGCTACAGGTTTATTCTGCTTTCCACTCATTGCAGACCTTCCAACAGGAGACAAATGTGCCCACTGTGGTACTTTGACCAAGTCCATAAAAGTCATCTCCTAACACACTAATAGTAGTTAGGGGTGTGATTTTGGGTGACATGTTTATGTAAGATTTAATACAGAACGCAGTTCTAATTATGTTTTGCCAATATCATTGACAGAAATAAGCTTTCACTTACTTCATGGATGAAACCAACAGATAGAGCAATTGTGAAAAGCATTGCTGTGCCAGTGTAACTTCTATATAAATTAAAAGTTATGTAAGTTGCTGTTGGTATAGCTGTATCAGAAAAAATATCCTTATTTACTGCAGAGAACACTGTAGCACCTTGATTTGAGCTGCTGTGAAGCTTTCCATAATGTCTCACTATTTTCAGCTCACCTGGTTGTCTCTTCTGCTCAAGACCAACAAGAAGTGAGTATGTTGAAGATAGTACAATGTTCCACAAAATGGCATGAGGAGAATTTTGGAAAAAAAAATATTCTCTTATTCCTGAGAAAAAGTTGTAAATATAAGTGAAGAAGCCAACGAGAAAGAAATACAGAATTTTTTTTTCTGTAAAAAGCAATTCCAAATACGTGACTTATGGTCAAATAACTAAGATTCAAGGGAATGAAAGTAAGTTTGCAAATAATAGGACAGATGCTGTTAAATCTTCTCTAAATTGCAATTACGTATTTTACGTATACACTTACTTGCACACATAAAAATAGATTTACGTAGAGCTTAGAGGTGGCCCTGAATCACAGGGTTTAAATCTGGAGTCAAGCCTATGTCTACACTCCCATAAAGCTGGAGGAAGCAGGGGATTGAATACAGGGATTTTTGGTCTCATTTCCTGTACAAAATCAAGTAGATGTGATTCTAGGAGACAGAATAAGTCATGTAGGAAAGCACAGGCAAAGTGTTTTCCCTTTAATTCACAGAAAAGTATACCTAAAGTACAGAGTGAAAAAAATCTCATCATTTGATAACGTGTCATGGAAAAATACAAGGTCTAAAGTAATGAGAGATTCACTGATTTGCAGTGTTAGCAGTACTAAAATAATTAAAAGACAGATCAAGGGGAAACAAAAGACAAAAAGATAAGAAGTTAAAAATGTCACGGTTATTCTCTGAATATATGACATATATCAGATTCACAGCTTTTTAGCAAATACTAATAATTTAGATTTAGTAAACACATTAGTAACCATCTTCTCAAAAATAGGAGATACGTATCTAAATTAAATTAATATAAATCAGCCCCTAGATGTCATTGTTGCAGCTGAAATATCACTTAATACAGAACTTTCCTAATTCTCTAGCAGCAAAGGCTGTGCAAAGCAAAATAAACCATCTAAGTAATATAAATTCTGCTCAGCTTTAATGCTTCACTGCCAAAGCCCAAAGAGCTCTGAGGCTGTAACAAAGAAGATACCTAACTCTAACTACACAAAAGGGTTGTGTGTGAGATCTGGGCTCTGGCAGCGGGAAGCACAACCACCCCAAAGGACATTGCAATCCAAACCTTATGGCATAAAACATCCCACACCCCTGTCCCAAGGGAAGATTCTTCCTAACTCCCATCAATGCTGGCCTCAATACTGAAGCCACTATTTAATATAGTTAACACATCTCTGATTCTGTCTGGAGCAGTTGGATGTGTTCTCTCCATACACACAAAAACTTGGGGTTTAAAATACTGGGCTTTAAATCTTGCAATTTTTTTTTCCTACAATATCTTGCAGCAATGAGTTCCAGAGGTTAATTACACTTATATAAGAAAAAAAAAGAAATCTAAAACTTCCTGTACCTGTGAATAAATAATTAATCTAATGGTAGAAGCATATTTAAAGTGCAATTTATTTCCTTTATACTATTTATTATCCATATATGTCTATCATGCTCTATTGTATTGTCTAAATGAGGAGACACAGTGTTCATTCTTCCCTGCATAACTTCCAGTACTCCTAACAGTTCTCAATCCACCTGCAGTATTTTCCGTCAGAATACTATAAAGTTCTATTTCACAAAAAATAATATCATATCATTTTTCCTATTCAGTGTTCTTACCACTCTTCTCCCACTCTCTGCATTTTCCTAGATTATGCATCACATTTGCAAACTTCTGTATTTAGAGGGTCAAAATGTCCCCTAAGGCTCCATTTCATAATGAGGGTTCCCATAATGCCAGTCTGATAAATCAAAGTAGCCAATACTTGTACACCTAAGTAAATATGTGCCAATTCTTCTGCCATTTTCTGAGGAACCCAACATTTCATTTTTTCATGTGATAGTGACCTGTATTCTATGCACTCCAAACTTTTTTTCCCCAGAAATAAGACAGCTATGAGCACATACAGACAATATGAAACACATTCTGTCAGCCAAAAACAATTAAAAACACCAAATCCAGGCTTCTGTGTTGTAGTTAGTCGATAAAGATAGCAGAAAAATCCTTACTTGCCAATTGTATTGCAATGCTACTGCAAATTTCATCTTTTTATGGTGGATCTACCTCACAACAAAGGTCAACTCCAGGCTACCAAGACCTGAAACTTGGGTGAAATATCAAATTAAAAATGTACTTCTCATGCCACTCCAAGTGCTCACACAGTACCCATGGCACTGCTCACCCAGGAAGGGGTGCACCAGCCAAAGCTTCCCTTCCAGCCAGGGCTCCATGCAAGATTCACTTCTGTTGTACACAGAGCTACAAAACAGTTTATTTAATGTCCACTCAATAAAGTCAGGGACCCTGTTATATAATACATTATAATAATGTGAAAATTATAAAGCTTTTGAAATGGTTTGGGAACTGCCAGGCACAAAAATGTACAAAACTCGTGGGCTAAACTGGATTTTTGCATTGACAATTATATAACTCATTGCTGGTACAAGACATTAATTAAAGTAAGCCTAATTGTTAATTTGATGACCGAAAAGAGTTTGTTACTGAGGCCACAAAGAATAAACAGGCACCATATAGGAAAGCTACTACATGTAGATTTCTGTTATTTTAAAAGTGTACACAAAAGCCTGTGCACACCTTGCATGTTTTCACTTCAAGATTGCATCTTTGCTGATATAGCTCGAAATTCACTTCGTGTTTCTAAAATGTGTTACTCTTTTAAATTAAGCTTATAATGTTTACCATAAAACTCATGCCACCGACATTCTGTACATATTTAAAGTACTTAGGAAGCAATTTTGTATAAACTTTTACAAAAACATCAACATTCTGAACATATTATACTCAATACATGAGTCTCATCTCTACTGCTCAGGGAGAGGTGCCTTATCCAGATTTCATTTGGTTTCATGTCTCCTTCAACTTGAAAGCAATGAAAATGAAAAATAGCAAAATAACTTTGTGAATTAAGAAGCCTTTCAAATTAATATAAAAGTGTAAAATCTAAATCTGTCTTTTTGTACAATCATACCTGCACAGAGAATGAAATCTTTAACTTAGTCCAGGTTTAATTACAACAGAAAAGAATAACAGAGTGTATGGAGATGATCACTCATTATCAACCCAGTATTTTTAATTCAGACCTATCAGATCCTATCATATTTTGATTGGAAAAAGGAGGGTGAGAGTCCTGTACCCACAAGAGCAATTCAATTCAGGTAACTGGTTAATTAAACTATGACATATATAGACGTGGAAACAAAGCTTTTAAAGGAACAGGGTTCATGAAAAATAATCACTTTTCTATGAAAAGGCTCTACTTAATATGGCAGAAAAAGCTGAAACAAGTTGCCATTATTATTACTACTACCTTTGACATTGTGAATACTATACAGCTTAAATTTTTACTTTTTTTTT
>VZRS01003122.1:486035-509502 GCA_013398055.1 Ifrita kowaldi
AGGGTGGAATGGGCGACTCGGAGGCGTTTTCCTCCGGTCTGCATCTTCCCCTCCGGGTCCTTTTGACATGCCCAGACACTATATTTTAATTACTGTGTGGGTCGTTTGGACAACGCTCTCGGGCACGTGTGTGGCTCTTGGGGATGGTCCTGTGCAGGGACAGGAGCAGGACCCGATGGTCCTTGTGGGTTCCTTCCAACTTATTCTGTGATAATTTGTGTATAGTTTTTACCATCCCTCTGAAAACCAAAGTCTGCAACAGGAAGTGTTAACTCTAAACAAAAAGTGACGTAACACGTGTATACTATAGTTATGCATCTGATAACGGAGATCAGCCCCAAGTATCCCAAATCAATACACGTGGAGGTACTCTCTCTGCATTTTTGACACAGCAACAGTATATGTAAGCATATGTCTTTTATGAAGTTTGTCAAGGATTTTTCCTCTTAGTTTTTATGCTGCTTTCAGGTGTTTTCAGGTAGGGAAAATATTTGCCTATTTAGCATTACTTACAAAGTTTTAGAAGTACCAAGTGTCGTTTAAAGTAGCACGAATTTTCTTTAACTCATTTTCGAGTTGAAAATATTTCAAGTTGACATTAACCCTTAAATCTGCTTTCAGGGGGAAAAGCAGATTTTTTCATTTTTCATGTTACAGACAGTATGAAACAAACAGCAAAGTGGGTTCTTTCTATGTATAACTGAATAAGAGTGGATTTCAAATAATAGTCTTCAACTTGAAATATTTAACATGAGGTGCAGATGATACCAAAAAATTAACATTGCTTATATTGATAGTTCTGATGATAATCTGAATTGTAAATTGAATGGCAGATGAAGGTAATTTGAGTAGTTCTGCCCAGAATTTTTCTGTAATGGGAAAGGGGCACCACAGAACCTGCTCTCGTGTATCTGTGCATTATAGAGCTGTATATTAAACTCATAAGTAGAAATGAGTGGATTTCATGGGGTTTTAAGACCAGTTTTGGAAATTCTTGTTTTGGCCTCTGTATCTTTCTTGCAAAAAAAAAGTTAAAGATCCACATGAACTAACTTGGCATAATTCTTCAAGGATGACTTATAAATATCCCTCATGTCTTTATGTTCTCAGTTTTATACAGATTATATAAAAACTTTGTATAAAATATATGTGTGTATATGTAGTGGCACTTGAATAGGTTATTTCTAGACATTTGTTCAGAAGTAAATTTAACTGTAAGACCTTTTGTCCAGCTCTGTCACCCCCCACCCCACAGCTCTGCCCACATCACAAGGTATGTTTTCATGTAAATTTTTGTATATTGGTTTCTAATTTGACCTTCAACACTACCACATTATTGCCTGTGGTTTATGGTTTGATATTTTTAAAGGAGGGGTAATTGTAAATAGTAACTGCCTGGAGCTTTCCCTCAGAACAGAAGAGAATTGTTCTTTATAACTTCAGTACCAAGTGATTTTCCCTACAATTACGAAATTGTAGAAACAGCTACAATTAGTAGGTTTTCTAGAAAATTACATTTATAATGAGAAGTATGATTTGACATTTGAGTGGTCTTTAAAATAGTCATAGCGAAATGACTAGTGCAAGTAAATGCCAGAATTACTTTCTTCTCTTAACATTTCAAGGAAAAAACCTGCTTGTTTTTGTAAATTATATTGTTGCAAATTGTCATTTCCTTTTGGAGCATAGGTGTATCAAAGTATGTTAGGAATATATTTTCATATCATACCATGCTTTTAAACATCAATATGCCAGTTACTGTCAATTGGTATTTTAATGTTTAGCATTCAAATGTGTAGTGCTTGTAAAGAAAAAGAGAGTAGGTGGAACACTGTTCTTCAGCTTACACTTGAAAATACTCACGTTGCCCTTGTACAACTTGGAGGCAGCCTGTTGGAGGCTCTCTCTCCAGCTGTGTTGAGTAGCATTCACAGTATCCACTAAATGTCTCCAGTATCTGGCTATTTCTATAGCCGTTCTGAAAAATTTTATTAGGTTAGTGGAATTAGGCTTCCATGTTTAGTAGAGAGAGAAATGTAAATAGTACTGGATTGTATTTTCATTATTGTGCATGTATAAATCCCTATTTTTTATAACCCCCTTTCTCACAGGTATTATGGAAGAAGGAAGCAGCATTGCAGTATTGATGCCAAATATTGGGGAGCAGGAGGCTGTGCTGATTTCTGAAACAGTCATTGGCCCAACACTGCAGAGCAGCGAAGATCAGAGAAAATGTAAAACTGATCCCCTGATCCACGTTATCCAGAAGCTGAGCAAAATAGTTGAAAGTGAGAAGTCACAAAGATGCCTTTTAATAGGGAAGAAACGTTCCCATGCCGATGCTTCTGCGCAGTCCTTGGATGCAGAGGATCTTTGTGAAATCCCGGCTAAAGCAATTGAGCTCTCAGTGATTGCTACTAAAAAGACTGAAGAGTTGCAAGCAGATTATTTTGTGACTGAATGTCTTCCACAAAGCAAAAAAAAGGTGACGTGCTACCAATGTGGTCTCTGTAAGTTTCTATCACCTTCACTCGTAACTCTACAAGAACATATAAAACAACATGGGCAGAAAAATGAAGTGATATTAATGTGCTCAGAATGTCATTTTGCCTCCAAAAGCCAAGAAGAACTTGAATCCCACTTCCAAAGTCACCACGAGAATGGTGGTAAAAACAGCATGCAGACAAAAGTGCAGCAGTGTGTCAATGCCACAAGTTCATTTCTGCAAGGGCCAGTGGAAGGAAGTGTCAAATCAGGGACTGATCAGACAGGAAATCTGGAATGTAAGGATACAACTCAGTCTGCTCCTGTGCCCGAAATGGGTAGGAGGAAATGGTACACCTACGAGCAGTATGGCATGTACAGGTGTTTAATTTGCAGGTACACCTGTGGTCAGCAGAGGATGTTGAAAACACACGCTTGGAAACACGCGGGGGAGGTTGATTGCTCCTACCCCATCTTTGAGGAAGAAAATGAAACCACCAGCTTGTCAGAGACAGTTGTAACTCATACACCTCATAGTGTAGATACAGTTGTCCTTTCTTTGGAAAGTAATGAACTTGATATCCATAGTGAGCCTTCTCTTCAGCTTCAGATTTGCAATTCTGAGCAACTGTCGTGTAAATCACCTGTAGCAACAAATGTAAAAGAGGAAGAGATATTAAGTGAGTCTGTGGTGCATTCTCCTACTACAGAGGTTGTAGAGGAGACTGTATCAGATACAGAACCAGATAATTTAATAACTGACAGCTTGCTGTCATCAGCACAGAAAATCATCAGTTGTAGTCCAAATAAAAAGGGTCATGTTAATGTCATAGTAGAGCGTTTGCCAGGTGCTGAAGAAAATGTCTTACAAAAGCCATTCTTAATGAACACTGACATTGAAACAGAGAAAAAATTGATCTCACAGGAGTCCTCTGTTACCTGCGAAGAACCTGATGAAGTTTATCATTCAGATGCAATTCAAGAAGTAATAATAGAATGGAATAACAGTGAGAAGAAAGATAATGAATTAAGCGCTAATAAAAATGTAACAGCTGACGAAAATGTGCCTCCTGCACGAAGGAGGACAAATTCCGAGTCTTTACGACTGCACTCCTTAGCAGCAGAAGCTCTTGTTACAATGCCAATCAGAGCTGCAGAGCTTACACGGTCCAGCCTCAGGGCTCTGACTGGAGAAGATGCTGTGGATGCAGGCGCAGGACAGGGAGGAGCTGATGGCCCACGCATGGCTCACTCTAAAGTGGTGTCTTCACTTAAGGATCCTTCAGAGGAGTTCAGTGGCTTAAACCAAAGTGAATGTGCAATAGTTGAGATAAAGAAAGACAGACCAGAGTTATCAGAAGCACCAATTAAAATGGGCATCAGTATGTCACTGCTCACTGTCATTGAAAAACTGAAGGAGAGGACAGACCAGAATGCTTCTGACGATGACATCCTGAAAGAATTACAAGACAATGCCCAATGCCAGAACGCCAACGATGCAGCCATCGCTGGGAGTAACCTGGTGGAGTTCATCCCCAGCGCCGAGCGGCCGTACCGCTGCCGGCTGTGCCACTACAGCAGCGGCAACAAGGGCTACATCAAGCAGCACCTGCGGGTGCACCGCCAGCGGCAGCCCTACCAGTGCCCCATCTGCGAGCACATCGCCGGCGACAGCAAGGACCTGGAGAGCCACATGATCAACCACTGCAAAGCACGCATGTACCAGTGCAAGCAGTGCGAGGAGTCCTTCCACTATAAGGTAGAGTTCTTCCCCGTGCCTGTCTAGAATAGCTAAATAACCTCTTTTGCTACTTTTTTAATAACTGGTGGTCCCTCTTTCTAATTTAATTCAGTTGGACATCCTGGCTTTGTTGTAATTACAAGTAGGGATTATTACCAGCAGCACTTGTCAAATATACAGTTCAAGTGTAATTATTCTGGTTTACCCACTGAAATAAACTTGCTTCCTCACGTAACTTTTTTACCTGAGAATTATCTTATGGATGTAATAATATCGTGTTGTTTTTCTGCCCACACACAGCAACTGCAGGAAGAAATGGAAACATCAGAGAACTTAATAGCTGAAACTTTAAAAGAATGCTCAAACATGCCTTCCTGTTGGGAGTCTGCAACTCCAATAATGGCAGTAGGGGGTGACATGAGCCACATCGAAGCAGAAATAATTTTCTTTTTTCCACTGTTGTGTTGCTCTGGATATTCTGTAGAACGTATATTTGAAAGATTACATACCAGAGCAGAATAATACACTTCTGCCATTTTCCTAATTGCTACTTTAAGCATTAGTGAGTTCCTATGTACTCAGCTCAGTACTCAGGAATACAGAAAAGATTGCATCAGTATCTAGCTGTACAGCTGAATCTCTTGGAGGCAGTGATAATACAAATTTTGCCATATTTATTGTCATTTAGTCCTGGTTTGAAAAAAATATACAGGTAGGGTAGCAAAACGCTCTCTCTTCTTTCTCCTCCCCAAGCAAGTAGAAACAGGACTGGTGTATTCTTAAGTCAGTAGGCAATACAAAAATTGAGTTAATTTTCACACAAGCCTCTAATCTAATACTGCTTTTGGAGTATAATACTTTTGGAGGAAGTACTCTGGCCACTTGTCTGTGGGAATGAGAAAGAACAAAATGTATTTTCTAAATAAACACAAATCATAGAATCCTCTCAGTCACTCTCATCAATCCTTTATGTTACTAATTAATGATATTTACTTTGTTTGTAGTAAAACTACCTAAGGGATAATCTGTCTGTATGTTAACATACATTTCATATCAGTTGTCATTAAAGCTTGAGTAACAATGTCACAGATGATTGCAATATTCCAAGTGATCACTGTATGCTTGCAGTGTATATTTAAACATTAGAAACTGTTTTTTCAGAGCCAGCTGCGAAATCATGAAAGAGAACAACACAGTCTTCCAGATATCTTCTCTACAGCTACAGCTAACAAACTAATAGTTTCCAACGAAGCAGATGACAGAGAAGGTACTGTTTATATTTACACCTGAAATTACAAAAAATCACCCATAACATCACTTGTTTGCTGTATTCGTGTAACTGGTTTTAAGATCTCTCGTGCTGAAATGTTTTCATGCCTGTTCATAACCTTAAATGTATGTTCTTTTCAGAGAGAAAAATTTACCATAGTCAGTCGTGAGGTGGCATTTATTGTTAGGGAATATATTTTTAGCCCCAGTAATTAAACCGTGCATTTCTTCTTGTGAAAAACAACTGATATGCAATATCATTCTGGATTTTTAAGAAGAAAATCTTTTTTTCCTTCCTTAGCAGCTACAGTATTTTCCAAATTACCTAAACAAAAGAAAGCCTTTTTTTTGAAGTCACCATGGTAATGTAGCTTGCTGTCAACATATACATACAATGCCATCCCTTCTGAGTTTAGAAATTTCTGTTTAATTATGGTAATGTCCAAAATGAGTCATTTATTTTAGCCCTAGCAAGGCAAATGTAAGACATTCTAAATATGCAACCTGTATCTGTAATAGTTGCCAGGGTAACAGTAGGTATGCATTTTCATAGAGACAGAGAATGGTTTGGGCTGGAAGGGACTTTAAAGCTCATCTCTTTCCAAGCCCTGCCATGGGCAGGGACAGCTCCCACTAGACCAGGTTGCTTAGAGCCTCATGTTTGTATAACTGAGTATCTGCTTCTAATTTAATAGTGTTTGTTTTCAAAACATAAATAGCAACAAAAGAACAGAACAAAAACAAACCAAACAAACCCTCGATGCATTAATCAAATAGGGGAAAAAATAACCAAATTCTGAAGTTCAGGAGAAAATGGCCTTAAAATCCCTTGTATGTCCTGGAGAGCCGCTATGTATCATTGCAGTGTGAATGCATCCTCTTCTCTGGTGAGTTACAGCTACTGAAAATATTTACAGCATTTTTATTTTGAAGGCAACACTGTAATTATTAGTATTTTGCAATTTTAGAGCATTATGGATAAATACTAGTAATTAGATAGTCTCTGAACGACTGTGAGCTGAAGTATTTCCATTTTGTGCACAAAGCTCTTTTCTGTCCTAACTGTGCTCTCTCATTTGTTTAGACAGCAAAATTTGCACTCTAATAGTACTTAGGTTGCAGTGGAAATTTCTGGGTTCTACTCTCTCCTCTGCAGCTGCTCAGTGAGTGCAAAAGTTGTTGAAATGGATGCAGTTCCTTGTGAGAAAAGGTACTGACCAGCAGGAGCCAGGGTGGATGAAGTTGGTGCATGTCAGAACAGAATGAGTTCTCAACTTTGCCTTCTGCTCTCTTAGCTCACACTGCCTCCTTTTCTGGGTTTCAGTATACAAGTTAAAACTTAATTACCTTATCAACCTCAGGTAAAATGACCCTTCCTCAGCTCCTTTTTGCTCTCACCAATGCAGAAAGCATTTAAATTTAGGAAATTGATCTGTAGTGCTCAGTACATCCCCATGACCTAAGCCTGAGAGAGCCATCCAAAACCCAGGGGGAGACAGGGGAATGGCCAGGGAGGGTCTGCTGGGAGTGGGAATGTTTCCTATTAAATAGTGGGGGTTTTCTTCAGAAGCAATAGCATAAATGTTTTAATGGAAGTGATAGGAAATAAAACATTACTAGTTCAGCAGGTTACAAGTATCTACAAGCACAGCTTGGACTATTACTTCTGACAGTGTTTTGTTTGCTGTAAACCGTGTTCTTAAAGATGTTGTGACACAGGAATAACTACCTTGCAATACCTGAAACATGTCAGGTTTGGGGAAATACTGTACTTTTTGAGCTAAAGTCCTGGTAATATGACTGGTAATGTGAAAATCAAGAGTCCTATTTGCTTCTGAAATTAGTATGTTTCATGAGGTTGTTTTACAGTTTATATCCTGATCTTTTAATTTAACTTCCATGAAAGGCAAGCCCCTGTTCAAGAAATCTGCCTACTTTCAATTAATTTAGAAATGTTTTTATAAATATTTTTTTCTCATTACTATCTTATACAAGTGTTACAGCCATGCACTTTAATTGATTGTTTACCCCACATGAAATTTAGTAATGTGGCTTGAATGAAAACAGTTCTTCTTTTAAACTTTTATTAACTCATACTGTGGAATGCTTAAATTATTTCAGAACCAATTTATAATCAAATTGCAGCACCACTGCAGTACAGCAATCTCTTGTCAAACAGATGTCATCCCTATAAAGCGACACAAAACAAAGAAGTTTATGGCATAGCATCTGTTTATGTGAAAGATGCCTGAGCTGGAACAGTTTCATTTCTTGTTTATGAAATAGTTAGTCCTAAAAGTCTCTTTATTCATCATGGTTGTACAATAAATTAAAAGGAGCATTATGACACTGGGTATGACCGGATTGTAAATGTCTAATAATGAAGGAATAGGGTAATAAGCAGCATTACAGGAGCACCTGTTACTGCTGCTGCAACAAAGATCTGTCATTTCCATATTCACTTGTAGGAGACCTGATATTCTCCATCCAGAAAGCAAAACAGGCCCCAAACCCACAAGAAATAAGCCAGTGGAGGGGGTGAGGGACAAAAATGCTATTTTGTAACAGCAAGAGATTATGTGATGTATTATAATTTATGTGCATTTTGTGGAAGGAATAAATATAAAGTAGTGATTGGTATAAATAATTGCTCCTAAGTGTGTGCTGCTGGGTGTGAGCCTCTTAGAACTATGTTGGAGCTAATATGTTTGCATAATGCTTTAAAAATCTCATTAGATACTGTTGGTTTTAAACTGCCTGCCCACTGAAATACCAAATTCATAGCAGAAAATACATTTGGAAGTAGTTTATTCTAAAGATGCAGAATTTAAGATTGAAAACCCCTTCAAGCAGAGCACAGCCCCTGCTCTCCCATGGATCTGCAGCCCAGTGAGTGTCCTTGATCCAGTTGAGGTCTCCTACATGAATGTGCTTTCATAAAAGAATAATGTAGAAATATAAATTCCAAAGTCTTCAAGTAAATAATTAGGATTGTTTTGATAATTTACAATAAAGGAAAAACAAAACTAATAAATTTTACTCTATGACCATATTGTAGGAAAAATTCCAATATATTTTGCTTTAAGGTTGACTTGCAAAGAGTGCCTGTTATATATTACTTCCATATTATTTCTTATAAGAATGCTAAAGAGGGAGCACTGTGTCATGTTTTAAAATGAAATATAGGAAATATATTTTCAGTTATCTTGATACACACAGAAATATTCCAATTTTATTTCAGACTGTCTTTGCATTCAGACTGCTATTTTATTTTGTAAAATATACTATATTATTTTATATGATATACTGTATATTCTTCACAATAGCCCTCTGGAATTATCAGCCTTACCTAATTACTTTGCATCTTGAACCAAAACTGCTAAATTCTGGAGTGAAAGTTTAATTAGTTGTAATTTTCCCCTACTCTTTAAGTTAGCTGTGTGACTGTATCCATCAGAATAATATATCTAGAACCCTTTTTGGCATAATTCAGTGCCTGCCTGTGGGAAAAGAAATGTCTCCTTAAAAGAGTTTTACCATAATGACTCTTAATTGTTTTGATAATGAGAAAATTCAGTCTAAGAAAAAAAAATGCATGAGGTGCAGCATGATAGGCTGGAATGGGAAAATTACCTGCATAAAATATGCCACCCCTCTTCCAAAGTGTTAATATCTTAACCCAAATCAGTCCCATTATTCAGTGAGGGAGCAGGAACAGGGCTGTCAAAGGGTACACACTTACATCTCAAAAATATTCCAACTGTGCACTCGTGGGCACACATTTTCCTGTGTTTAAGGAGTCATTAGCCTTTATCTCTGCAACCATTAATTTTTCAAGAGTCTTTTTCATTCTGGAAGGAAAAAAACACTTTTGATACAGTTGCTTTTTAGGAATTTGGACAAGTTCCAAATTATTTAAGACATCTGGTCAATATCTATTTTTTTAATTCTCTCATATCTTTCAGAAAGTATGAGTGTATGTTGGATGATAAAGAGGCTTTAGAGGCTGCCAGAGGTCTTTTGTTTTTCTTTTCTCTGTTTGCCAGTTTGAAACTCATACGTTCTCAATCCCCATCTTTTCCTTTGATTTGATGCATTCTGCAAAGCAGTGAAACTGCTGGGTTCAGCAGTTCCACATTTTATCACCTTTTGCTGTAACACAGGATTTTATCCAACTGCAGGGAGAAGGGAAGTGTCCACATAGAGAGAAAGAGTGTGGTAAAATAAACCATACCTTTGTTATCTCTATGTTCATTGCCTGTTTAATACTTTAAAAGTATTAATATTTATTGACACTCAAAACTATTACTTCAAAATGTTAATTCATGTTTCATAATTCAGTGGTGAGGAAATTATAATCCGGCAATTCCTTACGATGCTGAGTGCAGCTCTCTAAAATAATGGATTTTGTTTCAATAGGGAACAAGTCTTCAGTTCAGAAGCTGTTCAGGTGTGATGTCTGTGACTACACAAGCACAACCTACGTTGGTGTCCGGAACCACCGGCGGATTCATAACTCTGATAAGCCATACAGGTGAGTGCCAGCCACTGCTGGCTGGTGCAGGGCCTGCCTTACCTCTGACAGGGTTCCTGAGCTGCTCATGCAGGTGGGAAAGGTGGTGGGAAAGAACTGCAATTACATTCTTTTAGTGCAGATTTGAAGGAGCTGCACTTGCTGGTTGACTCAAACTATGTAATTAAGATTTGCTAATTTTTCCAGAATGCATCTTTTGCTGTGGCAGTCTACTGCTTGTTTTAAGTTTGAAGCATTCACATGTGGAGAGGAAAACAATTATGTTACAGTATTGGACTTTGGCCAACAGTAATAATATATTTCTCAGAGTCCTTGCACACCTAAGTTCATTTTGGATTTTCTTTGTTGCAAAATGTTCTTCATTGTCATATTACTGCTTTACACATCAACTGCTACAGAGTGTGGCAAAATTCTGCCCTTGTCTTGTCACCAATTGCCTCATTTTCTCAAGCAATAGTAACATCCTCACTCAGGATCATATTTTGTAAGTTTTCTGCAAGGGTATCATATGGATTTATGGAGAAACTTGGGTATCTAAAATCACTTGTAATACTACAGCTGAGGTCCCCAGCAAAAAAATAAATCCTGCATTTTCCTATTGGTTGCTGCATAAATTCCTGCAAATTCAATCTGTGCTCATTCAGTGTGGATCTCTGTCCCTCTCTAGTGGCTAGAAAATAGATCTGAGTCAATAGACCTTCTGAGCTGATACACTTCTATCTTTAATGTAAATTCTGGAAACTCAACACCTTGAAATGCTGAGCTAAGCCAGGGACTTTTCTCTTTTGGATAAACAAACCCAGAAGACGTGTTGTATTTTGATTTGTGCATTATAATGATACCCCATAACACTGGCAAAAATTCACAAGATGTTTACTCAGAGAGCAAGTGTGGAATACAAATAGATTGTTTTTCTCCTCAGAACCTTCACTATTATCATTATTTATTACTTAGTGAGGTTGGAGCAGCAGATACTGTAGAGTGTCTCGTATGTGGTAGTTTTCAAATTGGTGTTAGCAGCCTGTTTTGATTTAGGAACCCTTGGAAATTTTCCATTGGCGATACAGACTGCTGCATACTAAATACAAACCTACCCATCTGCCTTGCTTCTCCTATTATTTTTTCATAAACCCCTTAGACAAATCTGAAAACCTGGCAGGATACTTAAGCCACAGTCTGAAAACCGTAATGATCCCGTATTTATGGTATTTCTCCTTCTGAAACATGAATTCCTCAAGCCTTCCATAGTATCAAACAGCAACCTACTATATTGCTGCCATTCTGAGAGCTGTAAACATTTTATTATTTGTTTGACAAAATGTGCTGGAAACTGAGGTGTACAGCCTTAAATGATACGTTTTTCTAGATTTGATTCGTTCTAGATTTTAATACTGCACAATTAAATCCTTTCAAAAATATAGTGAGTATTCTCAGGCTAAGTATCCTGCAGTCTCAAACTGTTTCACACTATAGATCAGCCTTTATAACTGGACATTTTACCATTTCAAAAAAAGAAACATCTGAAGTTTTAACGAATACATATAAGAATTTTAGCTGAGCTTGATGGTTTCTGTTTTAATATGGTAGATACAGGAGGGTTGTGTGGTAGTATATTGATATTTATTAATAACATGGAATTTGTGTAATACTTTGGGATCTAAATCCATGGATCTAAATTTAGATCCGGACTGCTTTATGTATTGGTTTTATACAAAGATACTGTGAAAGAAGTAAAAAAAGAAAATAAAAATTTGAACGGCATGATGTGACACACTTAGGGCACTTAAATCTGAGTATGTTCATCTTGTCACTGACTTCCATTTCAGCAATAAAGCCCTGAAACTTAGATGTTTTATTACTAGTTCGGCTTTTACAATGTCATGAGAACATTGCTGTTGCGTTAAGTAGAACACACACTCCTGAGGAGCAAAGCTCATCTAAATACATTCCATCCCCTGCTGCTCTTGGGGTCACATTGTGCCTTTGGTAGGGCTGCACCCAATCACCTGCATCCTCACCTCCCTTGTACTTAGTGATGCTTACCCACATCAGCAGAGGTGCACGAGAGATTTCAGGAAGAAACATAATCTATGTGCCTAGTGATGCTTGCTGAAAGGCAGAGGCTTTCTTGGGCTGCAAAAGATTCTCACTGCCCAACAACTGCAGGCCAGTCATTGCTTGGACTTCTGTAAACATTGTTCGTCCTCAGCTGTAGTCTTTCTAGGTACCTTTGCATTCTTGTAGATTTGGGTTTGGAACAGTGTCAGCAGTGAATTGTCAGATTAGTTCACTTGTTGTTGTCTCTTCAGATGTCGCGTGTGTGACTTCGCCACCACAAATATGAATAGCTTGAAGTGCCACATGAGGCGGCACCCCCAGGAGCATCAGGCAGTGCAGCTCTTGGAACAGTACAAGTATGTAATGGGGCTCATGTGGCAAAAGGCTCTGACAGCGGGGATTTTGTTACGTTAAAGCAGTGTTGAGATTCTATTACCTTCCCTCCTAGAGTCATTCTTTGTTCCACAGGGCTGTTTGGGGTTGTTTGGGTTTTTTTTGAGAGACATTTGCCATGGCATTCCCAGGTGATGCTTCTGCTGGCTGATTAAACATGTCCATGACTTCCCTCTGGGAGAGTAGTCAGCTTTTGCTTTCCAGAATGTGGTGGTTGCACACAAACTGCCTAGTGCAAGTAGTTTCTGGGCTGAGTTAATTACCTAAGCATGCCTGGAATTATTTGGGAGATTGTATGTGCCAAAACCATGCTGTGGTACTTCCAACATTTAACATTATAGATGGGTAAATTCCAGTATCCACGAATGTTCCCTGGCTTTGTTTAATATCCCAGTCTAGGCACAGTCTTTGGATGTACATGTCAGTTGGAATCCAGGTGGGCATCACCTAGTTAAGAATTAGGATGAATAGTCATTAAGTGATGAGTGTCCCTTATAGTCTGTCCATAGATATGAGTGGTGTACATATATGTGAGAAAGTTGGCATAAATATGTGTAATTGTCTACTACTACTGTGCAACAAAAAATTGAAGCTGGGAAGGGAAAGGAAAGAAAATCGGGAATATTCTGAATATTTTGTAATTTTAAAGACAAGATGAAGAATCCAAATAAAGCACACTCACATAAAGGTTTCTTCTCAAGAAAAGCTGCTTCTACAACTGAAAAGTCCTTCTACCGCATTCTTCCCCAAAATGTTCCTAGAAGCGTTAAGTTCTATTTGCTCAGCTGTCATACTTCCCACACTATTGCTGAGTGCTCTTACTATTACCAGAGATTACTGAAAACCTCCATACTTTGGTCCCTGATCCCCAAGGAATTAGTCTATCCAAGGCTGCAAGATAATTGTTTCCTCAGTGGATCAATTGAGAATACACCTGAACAGTAAAGTTTTATTCAGCACCAGTCAACCAGTAGGGCAGGTCATGCTATGGAATTGAAAGCCTTACACTACTAAACTCCATGGTAAATAATTTTGTTTCTGTGAGAAAGTGTTGCCTATACTGTAACTATACTGTAAGTATATGATCATTAACTGTAGTGCAGCATGCTAAAAGCTGTTGGCGTTTCTGTCTGATTTGAACTGTATACTAAAATAATCAACAGTATATTTAGCTCACAAGATACTGTTCATGAGCTTCAAAAAGTATTTAAAAGTACCAAAGAGTATTTAAAAGGGGATAAAAAATAGACACTGGTCTGTGGCTTCATTGACTGTGTTCCCAAACCATTGACCAAGCAGTGTTAGTGACACAGAAAAATCATATGTATGGTAAGACTAGTGGGCACATTAAATGGAATTATTTGTTGGTCTTTGTGTTTTACAAAAACAAATTATTTTGGCCTAATTTTATCTATAAATGAACTATAAGGTCTGCCTTTTATGTAATGATATATTTTGTAATAGCCTTATTAGAGATATTAAGATTCCCAGTCTGAGAATGCACCCGCCTATCTTTGAAAGCATCCATTTTCTTTGTAAGGATCCAAATTAGAAGGAAAAGAGACAAATAGGATCCTACATTCCAAATCAAGCAGTAGAGAAAAGTGAGCTAGAAGGACATGCCTGTTGTTCCCCAGCAGGACAGAATTATCTTGTTACATAAGCAAGGTAATGTACCATGCATTCACCTAACTTGGGAGATTTTTGCTGTTCTCTGCAGTCTTCTGGTGAGCAGAAATAGTTTCCTGTATGTGAGTATTTGCAGGGCATTTAAGGACTATACCCTACTGTCATTAAGAAAAGTCATAAAACCTTACTGAGTTTAGTGTATAATGTGGTTTCACATAGGCCTTCCTGTGTTTCCAGGTTATATTTCTGAAAAGGGCTTAAAAATTTACAAAAACATTCTTGTATTATTGTAATTTTAACAGACTCACCATAGTAACACACTGGGATCCCATTGCTTGAGCAGAGATGCATTCCTAGTGCAATTTATTAGAACAAGGTCACCTTTGATTGATTCTGATCTTTTCCGTGGGATTTGGGGAACTGAAGCCCTCCAAAGCAGCAAGTAGCTGAGCAAAGTAGCTTTTTTTGTCCAAAAGACAAAAAGACAGATCCTGCTCTGAAGTGATGTCATGCAGTATCACTCATCCTCTTCATGCTGAGGTGACTAATTTATCATCTTAGAAAATACGTAGAAAAACCTCCTCTGATGTATATCCGTGCATGAAAAGGGTTTTACAGGATTTGATCAGTCTTGGTTTTTTTCTGTCCATAAATATACACTACATCTCTCTGTAAATAGGATTTATTCTTCAAGGTTTTGTTCTTTACTGCATAAGATGGTGTTTTACAGGGAAATAGCAAATTTAGTGTTGCGGTACCCGAGCTGATGGAAAACTCTATGGGGAAAATGATCACCTGTCTGCATCTTGATCTATGAATATATTCAGAACCTGACCTGTCCTCAGCAACCTGCTGTAGCTGATCCTGCTTGAGGGGCTTGGTTGGACTAGGTGACCCCAAGAAGTCCCTTCCAACTGCAACAGCTCTGTGATCCTTAATAAACTACTACCTGGAAAGGCTTTGTTAGTTCAATTGACATAATAAGTGCTAATTACACAGCTCCTGCTTGGTTCAGAGCAGTGGCAGAGAGAGCTCACTACCTCCCTGCCAGATGTTTCTGCACTCATCAGAAATACTGCATTTTTGAAGAGCTTAAACAGTTTTAACAGGCCAAACAGGTAAGATTTTAGTTCAGTTGTTTAGGAAATAAAAAAAATTAGACTTAAAAATTCTCAGACCCCAAAAATCGTTTTAAGTTTCAGGATGAAACTTTGCAAACTAACATGACCCAGTTATAAAACTGAAAAGGGGGACCAAGAAGAAGGTTTACATGGATCTCTCTGCTTACTTGTCCTTTTGGAAAAACCAAACCATTACTAAACTAATAAATTTTAATTTCTAAATGTTTCTCTTTTTCCCTCTCCATTTTTTCCCCCAGATGTTCTCTCTGTGGATATGTATGTAGCCATCCTCCATCCTTGAAGTCCCACATGTGGAAACATGCAAGTGACCAAAATTATAACTATGAACAAGTGAACAAGGCTATTAATGATGCAATTTCACAAAGCAGTAGGTATGACTGATTTACTGTCAAGCCCTATTATCTTTCAAAAGACCCAACCAACCCTGATCCAAAATAAAGTTCCTATCAAAAAGCAACAGCTGTATATTTTAATATCTGTTTTCGTTTTTATTATTATTTCAGGTTTCAAGGACAGCTCACTGACAAAACCTTATTAGAAGGCACAGATGAAAGTACATTACCTATACTAGGAAGTTCAGACAACTTGGTGTCTTTTACAGAGTCAATTAACCAGACTACGAATGAAATTTCAGGTTCTGATGAAAATGAAAAACCTAACTTGATGAATACCTCATGCAGTTTAGAAAAGAACTCCACTCTACCCCATCTTGGCACAGAATACTGTGTTCTTCTCTTCTGCTGCTGCATTTGTGGTTTTGAGTCTACCAACAAAGAAAATCTGCTGGATCATATGAAAGAACATGAGGGTGAAATCATAAACATCATTCTAAACAAGGACCACAGCACGGCTCAGAATACAAACTAGGTGAAGCAGTAAGTTAAGAGAGGATTTCCTACAGTGAATATTTTCTTTCTTTGCTAATTTTTGCCTGAGAAACTTGCTAAAGAGAAGAATTGCAAGCAGAACTTGATTCCCCATCCTGAGTTCTTGTTTCAGTAGGAGTACAGTGTTTTAACCAGGGACCGATGAATCATGTAAGAGACAAATATAAGGTGTGGAGAATAGAACGATCCATTTTGACCTGTTACTTCTTTATATGGTGCCAAGAATGTAGGATTGTTTTTTTTTCTTTTTCCCGTCAGGTACTAGTCAGTAATAATGCATTAGCACAGTACTTTAAAACCCAAAGGTGTGAAAGCTTTGAATCACTTGAAAAGCTTTTTTCTTCCTCCTTCGTTGTTGTTTTCCAAGTAATTCAGCAAAGATCTTTTTTACCCTCTTTTTTGAAAGATGATCTGGCAACAGATCAGATAAAAATGTTACAATATGATCTGGTAAACCTCTCTGCCTGGATTCTGGAAGGTGGGGAGAGGGGAGGCAGGCCAGGGCATGTGTGTGTTGCATGCACACACAGGAGTTCCATTTTTCCCAGTCTATTTTTAAGGCCCTACAAACTCCCAAGTAATTTTTCAACAAAGACTGCCATCCTTTCCATCGATTTAGAGCAGCAGGAGGTGAAGGGCCTTAGAGGCATTTTGTTAATAACTGTTTGTTTGATTGGATCCTAACTACAAAACTGCTGTCTTTTCAACTCCTAGTGTGTAACAGATTATTTTTTATAACAATAACCTGTTGTTTCTTCATGCTTTTCTTGACACATTCAGCCGAATTATTTTAAAAAAGAAAAGCTTATAATGTCACTTTCTTTTTTGGGTGATTATTTTGCAGTATGGATGAGCAATGTTTTTAATGACAACAAGATATTAACAATAATTGCCACAAAGTGATGTAGATTAAATCTATATAGGTTCCAAAAAATGTAGGTGAGTACAAATTACAAATTGGGATTTTGATAAATGCCTACGTGCTTTGGCAATCTTTGAAATGCCACTGGCTGGCCAAATTTCCCACTTGTCTGCCAGAACTGTAACTGTGGAAATAATGAGCTGAAAGATAATTTTCCTGTAGAAAATCATGTTTTAAAAAAGAAATGGCAAACAATGTCTTAAGCCAAAGCTGTATCCAGTCACTTACTGAATAAATTTTACTAGTGCCTATAGTACAGATTGATAAAGGGAATTAGAGATTACTTTGTTGTCTGACTAACATATAGAAATCTCACCCTTATAAAACCTTTAGCTTCTAAAATTGCAGTGTTGGGCTCTTTTTGGTTGGTTGTTGTTTTTACAGTTACAGCAGTTGGTAGTAGTAGATCCTCATCAGTGTATCAGTGTGGAATGTTACTATACTGGCTAGTTACCTGGCAAATTTGTTAAGGTTATTAAGTTGGCTACTTAATTTTTTGAAAGTTTCATCAAGGGACGTAGTAGTACTTCCAAAGAAGCCCTTTAGCAGCCAGATTTAAACTTTCTAGTTCAGGCATGTACTCCTGCTTTTAGTGAACGGCAGATGCACAGCAGCTTGCCTAGTGCTGAAACGGGGATGCAGTGACCTGGTTTTTAGTAGCTCAATACTTAACAAAGTTCTTTACTCTTAGGAAAACAGTGGTTTCTGTTCCTTTATTTACACCCTTCTGCCAGCAGAAATCAGCTGCAGCTGTAAATGTGAGAGGCTGGCACATGGAGTGTCTGTATTGTGCTAGCACTGCCTGGAAGTGGCAACCAGGAAAAGAAAACAGTAACAGAAGTCACAGCTTCATGAAGCAGCACAAAACGTAGAGGCCAGGGTAAAAGCACTAAGACTTCAAGTACATCTGATATTTGTTTTCAAGAGATTCTTCAATTTGACTTCTTCTTTTGGGTTAAATAGATATTATTTTGTTTATAAATTAGATAGCAGAAAGTACACATTTGACTTGAAGAATTGGTCAGGATGTAAGGTCAAAGCATTTTTGTGTTGAATTTTTGAGATACTTTAAATACATATGTGAAGTTAATTATACATTATTTGCAGTTAATAGTTATTTTTCATATTCCTACAGATGGATTTTACATTTGAAAAACACATTATTTATTTACATGATCCCAAATTCAAGTGGAGATAATAAACTTTTAATGGGATATTCATGCTGTCTTACTGACACTGCTATTTTACCTTCAGCATAGAATTAATGTGAAAATACTGCATTATCTGGAATATATCTCAACTTTCTCATTCAGAAATCCCATTTGTTGGAAAAATTAAAAGACAGCGAGATCCCTAGTAATGCTAAACTACCAATCAGTATTCACAGAAACAATATTTACCACGCTGCTATTTTTGTGTAATTATGTTAAAGTTGCTCGGCTAGTGAAAGATTAAAAACTTTTATTCATAAGCTAAGAAGGAGATGGCAGTGAACCAAGGCTTAAAAAGCCAGTAACCTTGAATCAAAATGAACAGCTCTGGTGTATGTGGAAGCCACACTTGCAGCGCTCTGTGCAGTGCACCAGGAATCAGTGTCATGGGATTACTAAGCAGGATGTGTCTATTCACAGTTGTTCTTTGCCATCCTGTTGCTTTGTTCTTTTTGACCATGTGTTCCTGTAAAACAGTAGAAAGCTACTTGCCTCTAAAAACCATTATCAATCCTAACAAATGCCAACAAAGAATTCTTTCCCATATGCACAGAGATTTACTTTTTTTAGCTGTCTCCATGCTGCTTGCAATTAGTTACCCACTCACAATTCCCATGGACTTTGTCACAAGTTCTGCATGTGAAATACTTACAGACTTAGTTTTTCTGAAAGCAAATTGTTTCTCAGGTTATCTGCTTTTGAAAGTGTATGGCTGGCTTGGTTGCATGTTTTGTAAGGGGTTTTAAGCACATTTCAAAGTCACTAACACTGCAAATTTCCCTTTTCTTTAAGCTTTTAAACTATTTTTGTCTCTTCAGTCACAGCACTATCAGTGATCAGCTATTCACGTGCTGTTTGTTTAAATTAGATTTTATTCTGTGATACAAACTGTAACTTGCAGCTTTGTTTGCAATGCCTATACTTCCACTAAAGAGCAAACTTCATTCATACTTGGCTGTACTGAAAAATAGGTGCATATTTCATCTTCCCAATTTATGCTTGGCCTGGAAAAATAGAGTGGGATTCAGTCAGAGTTATTGTATTTTCCTCTTTCATAAGCACTTATTTAATCATTTGAACAAATGTACAGTTGGTGCTCAAAGTAACATTTGTTAAGATATATTTAATAGAAATTTACATTTGCATTTGATATTCATGGACATGGGTACATGTATTTTTTTAAGAAAAGGTATTGTAACACTATGGCACTGCTTTTATAGCCAAAGTATAAAAAAATTTAGAAAACTGACATGTAAAGACTGCAGTTAATTCTGATACTGTATCTTATTAAATAGGATGAGTTTTGTTTTATATCCAGCACATTAAGCTGCATGCCTTAAGCTCTCTCTAGGATTGTGTTCCTGATAGGCGACTCTTTGGAACTATGAAGCAAAGTCTGTAGTACTACTTTGACTACCTTCTGGAATACTGTACAATGGTAGAATAATTTATTTTGCTTTACAGGAGTTTGTCACGTATTGACTTTAATATTGTATTTTGGTAATAAACTTTTTTTTGTTAAATGCCTTAGTCACTTTTATTTGGTTTCTATGAAATATGAATTTGGAAAATCCAAACACTGAACCAGTATTTAGAGAGAGAGAAATCTGTTTAAGTCAAAAAGTATTTGAAGTACTTTACTGCCATTTCTTATTCTTGTATGAAATTATTAGTATTAGTTGTTATTATTAGTTTTAATACTGCTAATACAATTTTTATCAAAGTAAAGAAACATGAAACTATTAAGTCAAAATATTTGTAAGCCTGCAAGCAGTTAGGGTGGCACCATGCTGGAGGAAAGAACTGCAAATGCATAATGAAACTAGTGGGAATTTTTTCCCTTATTTAAATAAGAGTGAAAACCTTAAGCAGCTTTTTTTCAGGTTATTGACTTTTGCTTTTCCCGCACATAAGCTAAAACATATCTTGAAACGTATTTTCAAATATACAGCATATTTCTTGGCCTTGCTGGAACTTTTCTTCCCATCTTTCTCAGGAAAAAAACGAAGTCAGTTGGTGTTGCTGGGGAGAAAAGAGATAGTATGGCCAGAATACCCACTGCTGGTATCAGCATGACTTACAGTTACATAAACAAGCACTCTTTCGCCATTTTATGTTATTATTAGGGCCCTGGGCCAGCTATGTTGAAATAAAAGCTGGAACTACAAATGGGTTTAGATGCAACACTACAGAATGCCGTGTCATGCAGCCTTTTCACATTTCCTCTAATGCAAAACCTGGGAAAAAAGCTCTCTGTAGTAGGATGTGGCATCCAGGTATTATCCTGTTCACTGGGCTAAAATACCTCCCTCACTTCAGCTGAATAAAGCACAAGACCCTCATCAGAAGTTTCTTCCCCCCATAAATAACCTGGTAGTGTGTGACCTCAAATAGGACTGGACCCGGGCTGGCTGGGATAGAGCAGCACAGATGGGTCCTGTGATGACTGTAACACCCCTGGGACCTGGGAGAAAAGGAGCAAGGGCCGTGCCACACATCAGTGGGATTTAATCATTGTCCTAGATCTTTGGCAAGTGTTTAGGGTTGGAATTGCTGCAGAAAGCTGATGCACCCCACTGTGCTTTTCATCCTTTCTCGGCGTGTTTGGAAAAGAGCTGTCACACCGAGCCAGTCAGGAAGGGAGACACCATTAGAACTGATCTGACCTAAGATTCGCTGGCTAATGAAATTCACAATTGGTAGAACCAAGATTCTTTTGCCCAAAAGCAAAAACCCCAGGACCTGGACAAACTTTGAAAGTTGAGAAAAGAGAGAGCCCAGAAATTTGGCATTTGCCACGCACCACACAGCTGCTCAACAGCAACTCAAAATACTGTGGGTTTAGACTTAAAATTTACTGGGGCAGAACTTGGGTCCTCCTGCTTTTCTAGTTCATGGTGGCTCTTTCTACAGTACTGAATGTGACAATCCAAGAGAAAATGCAAATAAATTAAATCTCAAGTTTGTCCCAACCATTTCCTGTGCGCAATGGTTTGTAGATGTTTGGCATTTGCTGGGATTATGGGTAGCTGGGTACTAACGTGAAGACTTCGCTACTTCAATCTAGTTGGAACAGAATGAGCAAACAGAATATTGTTAAATATCCTTTTGTTATTTTGGCAAGTAAAAAGCCAGCATTGCAACAGTATTATAACAATACAGTAATGATACAATAATCAGTATTACTGATTGCAAGCTACAGTCTGGTGAATTTTAATTTACAGTTTTCAGATATTAATATCAATCTGGAAGCTCTTTAGTTTTTCTGTATTCTCACAACTTGAAACATTAAATTTCTATCAACAGACATGTTGCCTAAATAATAAATTGTTTCAGTGAGAATATGTTAAATAATAACTCCATTTTTTTCCTAGTGCTGTACTTAAACACTTACTGCAACCGGAAATGACTTATTAAAATATACAGAATTGAGGAAAAATTTTTTATTTCCCCTATCTAATCTTCTGCTATTTGAAACTTGAACAATAGGTGTATTTCAAAAGGAAGGTGACAGCTGAACATTCAGATACATTAACAACTTTGTAAAGCTGTGTAGCATATATATATTACGCAAACTTTTTAGTTCTAGTAACACTGTTCTGCAATGTAGGTTGTGTTAGTACTTCAGGAATGTCAGTGAGATTTGTACTGCTGGTCCTGTGCAATCATTCCCACAAAATGGAAAACTTAGCTGAGCATAGCGACTTACCACATACAAATCCATTACATCCATGCACAGTGTCATAAAACACAGGAGAATTTAAGTAAACTCCCGCCTTCTCAGGGATTTCTAAAGCTCTTCACTGATTATGTTTTCTAAACCATTTCTGTAACCTCTTGTTCTGGTCGAATTTACTTTGCATTGGCCTCTTTACAAATAGTGGATAAGTAGAATTTTTATTCCAGGAAATATCTTCCACAGTATCCCCTTTCTTAGAAATTTAAGTACATTATCTGCTTTACACAAAAACCTACACACACTCATGGTATTTATTTACACTGTAAAATTTCTTACATGTATACAATGTGTTCAGCAAACACATGACATTTATGTTCTGGCAGTGATAAAAGGAAGGTAAATCTAATGCCCACAGTAAGGCCCATATTTATCTAGTTTTCATTCTTAGTTTAAGGATTCCCCACAAATGTATGACCTGCCTTATTGCTCAAAAAAACCCAAAACAAGTATGGCTGTAAATTGACTTACAGTAGAAATGTGTAACTATTTGGAGGGCTTAATCAGAGGAAGTAAGATAATTCTGTTGGTTCTAAAAAATACTTACAAAACAAAGTAAGCATGCAGAGCAGATACTGAAAATCTCCTGATTTCTACTGTCAGTGGCTTCAAAGTTCAGAATGACCAGGATGATTACTACTTACAGTTTTCTTGGTGTCGCTGAACGTGCTTTCTAAGAATTTCATGGCTCGTCCTGCTCAAAATACTGAGTTTTTCAATGAACCAAGGTTGTGGCATGAGAAAAAGAAAAAAAAAAACACAAATATTGCTGTACTGTAAAATTGTGATGGAAAAATCAGCTAAATAATGTCCTGAAGAAGTGAACTCTATCCCAGTCAATTCCGCAGAATTTGTATGGATTATTGGGGAATCAGCTTTCTGTGATAGGACCTGGAGTCGGTTTGTTGGTTATGGCTTCATGGGGCATGGTTTTTTTCTACAATAACTAAAGACAGCACAAATAAAACTTACAATAAAGACTTATTGCAGGGCTAGGTTGTACCCATTAAGTAGAACGAAGTCTGGTATTGCTGTTATCTTCCAGCCACAAAAGGTCTTTTCCCCCTTTAAACGTTTATGGTCCAGTTAAGCAAGAAATACAATGGAGCTTATAATGAGTTGAACAAAAGACGCAGCTCTAATTTCAATTTTTAAATCACACATATATGGTACTATATCGGGGGAGCGGTGAGAAATACATTAATAAACACTACAAATAAATTCTAGGGCACTATTTTAGCACAGCATCCCGCTGAAGCTCGGCGGGACAGCGCGACCCTCGTGGGGAGCGGGCCCCGCTCCCCGGCCCCACAGCCCCATTCCCAACAAGGGATGCATCAATCTAAACCCTCAGTGTCTCTCGATGTGCCGGATTTCCGCCGCACGCCCGCCCTGGGGAATTCAAACCAGCGATGGAAAGGCAGTCGAGGCGGGGGGGCCGGGCCTGTGACGGGCGGCTGT
>VZRS01003122.1:509511-607716 GCA_013398055.1 Ifrita kowaldi
CGGCTGTGCCCGCCCCGGCTCTCGGTCTCCGCCCGGCAGGGCCGAGCACCCGGCGCCGCGCCCGCCCCTTCCCCTTTCCCTTCCCTTCCCTTCCCNCCGGGCCCGGCTCTCCGCGGCTGCGGGGCCGAGGGGGACCTGTCCGCCCCGGCGGCGCCGAGCCCTGCGGCACCGGCGTGTGCGGAGCGCTGGCACCGCGCACAGCGAGCGGCGGGGGGATGAGCATCTTGCCTTTGTTAATTAATTGTCAGGTGTGCTACAAACCAGCTCTTCCAAACCGTCAGCTCGCGTAGTTGCCCATGTGTTTTCCCAGGTGTGTGAGGAGGAGGCGAAGCTAATCCGCTGTAAAAGCATTGAACAAAGTTACGTGGTTGAGGCGCGTTCCCTGCAGCGTTGGCAGCACCAGCCAGTCACACCGGCGGCAGCACAAGGACCAGCTGTTGCTCGCTGGGGATGGAGCGGGTTTGTGCCTTCAGGGTGGGATGGAATCGGTGGCAGAGTGGCGGGGCGAGCGCAGTTCTGTGTATGGACCGTGCTCAGAGAGCTGAGCGCACCTGGCAATTGACAGGGCAGTGAGTGGCTGAGCGTCTTGTCTTGTGATGTTCTCAAATTCTACGGTGTATAAAAACATCAAGCTTTTTTTTAATGCTGTCTCTAGTTTTTTATAACACGTGTTCCATGGCATCATTTTTGCATGTTTTGCCCCCTTTTTTGGGGATTTCCTGAAAGCCAGGATTTAAATGATTGGCTTAATATTTTAGGCACCCAACTAAAATACGCTGAAAAGACTGATTTTTCTTTGAAGGGTTTAGAGTTTTTTAAAAGGGGGAGCCTGGTGTGCATTTTGAGTCAAGGGCTAAAAAAGTGAGGGCAGTCAGAATAACGAACCATTCTGAAAACCTGTCCAAGAGTATATAAAATGGTGAACATAAGTCTTTATAAACTTAAAAGAATGTTTTCTATACTTTCACTTGCTCTCTGAGTGGTACAGATTTAAAGAAAAACCTTGTATTTTGGTAAGATAGACTTTAGGTATAGTAGAGTTCTATAAGTCAAAGTCTGCGATGTCTGTAAGATGTGGTTTTATTTTCACATATTTCATACAGTATCAAGTGACTGTTTGGGTAGGAAGATGCATTGCTCGTGTGTGTCCATTTAGGAGTCAGGCTGAAGAATAATGAATTAAAGTGACTGACATCATGACAACCATAAGACAGAGAAGGGTTGGAAAAGGCGCAGAAGCAGCTGAACATCAGCCTTCAGAGGAGACAAATGTGAAGCCTGATGGAAAAATTCTGTCTGGTGGGTAATGAAAAGAAAAGTGATGTTGTGGCTTTTTAGTAGTGTTTAGCTTTTGGTCTGTCCTAAGCACAGGTCAGAACTAGGTATGGTCCAAATGCATTTCCATACTTGAATATCACAAAATTAATTGGATGAGACAGAGGGTCTCATGTGGATTGCTGCATGTCAGTCTTATCTCTGTTTTTAAATCCTGATTTAAATTGGTGAGAACAATTGTTTTTCAATTTATTATCAGTGACACACTATCAAATTGTATGTAGCCATCAAAAGTTCTTGAAAGAATCCCAGTCCAAATCGTTAGTAATGTAAAAAGATTTGAAGAGAGCTGATGAGGTGTACTTAAAAATAGGCAGGTTGCTTATAAAATCTGAATTTAACTGCAGACTTTTGCTTTTTAATTTACAGGACACTAGTTAGGTAAATTTAAAAGAGAGACATTAAGTGTCAATTCCAGGATCTGTTTAAGTGATGAAATTCTGAAAACATTTTTGCATGGAATTATGGCTTTAGAGCTAACAAAGTTCATTGGTTTTGGGGGGATTTTTAGGTTAACTTTTTTTAAGGGATGTTTTGATCTAAATTCTAAATGCTTCTCTGCGTTTGGGCAGATGAAAGGAAAGTTACATTGTTGTTTCTGCACAAATACACTTAAGCTATTTACAAAAAGGGAAAGTGATCATAGTTCTGCAGCCCAGCCCTTGGTTCCATGGACTTGCATGGTTGGAACCCTTAAGCAGATGTCACACGCAGTGTAAAATAGCCATTTTAAAGACACAGTTCCAGATCACTAATCCATATTAAACCTTACATCAGCATTATAAAAACAAACAAAAACTCCAACCAACTCAAGCCCTAGGAATGTAAGTGTACAGTGAAGGGCTGGAGTTATCCAGAAACACATCCTTTCTTTCCCATCATCCCATCCCTGATCTTGCTCCGATGTCAGCAGGAGGCCATCTGCAATTCAAAGCATGACACCATTATCAAAGGCTCTTTTGGCTGCTGCTCAGTCTCTTTGTGCGTATTTAGTGAGGCTTCTGAACCTTCACTGTTGTTTTTTACAAAAACCGAGCAAACCACCCAAAAAAGGAAGCCATTTTTAGACCTGTGAAGGAGATAGGAATTTCTTGCTTTGAGATCAGTCATCCTGTATTGCTTGAATTTAAAAAGTTCTGGAAGATATTCCAAATCAGATATACAAATTAGTTATGGCGTTGAGCTAAAATTGTATAGGATCGTGGTGTTCTTAAATTTAAAGTATACCAATTGGGGGCCACTTTATTTCCCTTTGTATGAAAATAAAATACTCTGATTTTCCTATATAGAAAATAAAAAGCACATCTCCATAAAGATGTGTTAAAACCAGCTGTCCTGTTACATGCAGAATGTAAACTGTACTAGTGTAGGCAATATATAAATGGCTTTCCAAAAGCCCTATAGGTTCAGTTATGTATTTCACTGTTACAGACTGAAATATTTTTCATCCAAGATCCTGCAGGTGGAAAGCTGTGGAACATACTCTCAGTAACTGTTGGTGGAATTTTTGCCATCGCTCTTGGACTTCTTACTTCTGTTTATGTGGCTACACTGCATGAAAATGACCTGTGGTTTTCCAATATCAAGGTAACAGTCATGTTCCTAGTTCCATCAGTGCTTTTGTGGAGCATTAAATGAAATTTCATTTGTTTATGTATTTGTCTTGTAACTTGCTCAAAACCAGAATATTTCCTTTTTAAAAATTCAATTTAAAAAAAGCTGTGCTTCCCTTCCCACCATACTTCATCAGGACTATAAATACCTGTCCCCAATTTTTTCTCTAAAAATATTGCTAAAGAGCTCCTGTCTGAGTTGTAGCTATGGTTCTTCCAAACGTTGATCTTTATCTACCATAGAATTTCAACATTTTACTATATGTTTTTCTATAATCATCTTACTTTTATCCAAAGCAATCTAAAATTAAAATAAGAACCAGCAGTTAAATCCTGGCACACAATTCTTCAATTGTATTTATACTGTGATACTGTAATACAGTTCAGGGACAGTCTCTTGGTATTCAATACTAATTTTATATAATGTCATCCTAAATGTGCAAACCTCAAAACATATTTCAGCCATTCGCTGATGTAAACCCAGCCATTCCCAAGACCCAGGACTGACTAGTTTTTTCCTAGAATCACTGCAGAGAAAATAATGCAGCTGTACCCATAGCTAAATTTAACCAGAGAAAAGAACAGGTGAGTCATTTCCCTTTCAAATGCCTAAAATTCATCCTGCTACGTCTGTGTATTGTGTTGTTCAAAGAGTACATATATTTAACTGGAATACTTGCCTTGCAATATGTCTTTTCTATGCTACACACTTTTTGTGTCCCAGAGACATTTCTATTCCCCTAATACAAGTCATTTGCATTTACTGAAACAACTGCTGTTGTATTATACATGCATTACTATGTTGTATCCACCGTGATCTTCCCTTGATGATATAGATTGTACACAGTATATTGAAGGTATACCTTGGGTTTGCCTTTTCCTTCCAAAAGCAAGTAGTGAATCATTTCAAGGTGCTGTATGTACTGAAGTACAAGCAGGCATGGGCTTGTGGCAGTGTATGAACATAATGGATACAGCTTTTTTATTCTGTCAGACTGACCCAGAGGAGCACAAAGTTCACTGAGATAAGCAATTCTGTATTTGTAATTAAGTTGTCCCCTCAATGGATGAAACAATCGTTTTATTTGATAATGACTGTTTTCATTTTAAGTATTATAGAATGCCACTAGATATCAAAACTGAAATAAACCCCCCTTAGTTTTTGTAGTCTGGATTCCGTTGTCTCTAGCTCTTATTTCACCCCACAGAGGTGATTGATAGCTAGTAACACTGGAACAAGAGCAGTTTCAGCCAATTTGATGGAAAGATACTAAAAAGCATTAAGTTCATCTACCAGCAGGTTAAAGGAGAAAGAGCTGCAGATACTCTCTGGTCTCACAGTCTCCCTTCTTCAGTGGGATGTGATCTCCACCAGAGAATGTATGTGGCTACAGTGCTAATTTTAAACAAAACACTGCTTTAGAAGTAGTTTGGGAAGAGAAGACTGTGTATGAGGAGTCTGAAATTTCCTGCGAAGCCGAGGCAGGAAGGCTCATCCCAATATCTGTAAAACAATACACAGATGTCTCTGTGCCTGTGTGTAGGAGTGTGGTCTCTCTAGGGGTATGTATGTGTTTTCCAGCACTTCTGAATTGGCTAATCTTGTCATTACAGCACACAGTATATACTAAGAAAGATAAGACCTTCAAGAATTATGTGGAAAATAAGTGGAAAATTTGCTTTTTTCTCTAACATTTTATAGTTTGGCCAAAGCATATATTTTTGCAGGTATTAACTGAACTTTCAAAAAGTTTGAAAAGAGTAAGTTTTATTTTAGTTCATACCCCTGCCCAGATTCTCGGAAGGGAGGACTGTAGTCTAATCTTTGCCCCACAATTACTGCATGCCTTGCTTAGTGAAATGCAGAGGTGATTTCATTTCTTTATATTTTTATTAAACATAACATATGGAATAAATGGATGCACTACAAATGCACATCCTGTGCTTTATTAACCCGCATGCCTGTGAAATACAGTAGTGCGTCGTCACTGCTCTGCAACATAGAAAAGAAAAATTCTAAACCAATTCCTTTTCCATGTATTTTAAACTACTCACTTCAGTCACCCTGAATTGGCTGCAAATGGGGCAAATTTGAGGATTTATGTTCCTGAAATCTGTTACAAAAATTATGTAACAATGTATTATCACCCTGAACTTTATTCCTTTCATCCAATAAGCTACTCTTAGTCACATCATAAGAATTCATGCTCAGAAGGGTCTGTGTAGGAACTAAATTAATAGAGATGTAATGGGAGACTTGTTTTGTCATCTTTTCTTTTACATGAAGGTACTCTTCTATTTGTACAGCAGCAGCAGCAGGTCTGCAGTGTTTTTCTGACACTTTTGCACCAGGCAGATGTTTGTACCTGCACCTTTTAGGTGCAAAAGGTGGAATTCTTTTTCTGAAGACCCTAATGATACATGAACACTACAACTGCATATTTAAAAAGTATGCAGTTGTACTCAACCCTAAAAATTGGAAGTAAAAAGAGTTCATTATGCAAAGTCATGATTCCTAACTCCTAAATAATTGGAGTCAGAACTTGCACACACACTTGCAGTGATTGCCTTTCTGTAATTTCAATTGCAATTCATCGAAAGCCAATTCCATTTTGGGTGTCTTCCAGCAATGGTTCACCCAACTAGAAAAACTGTCTGGTCGTTGTTAAAATGTTTTGCTGTATTTTGAATATGGCTTTCAACAGTGCATTGATTTCAGCTGCTGCTCTGTGTGTGAGTCTTGTTCTTCTTTGCTGGTAAATGTGCCTGCTATTATCAATTTGCCATGGTCACAGGAGAAAGATGTACAATTGTTTTCTTACCAGAAAAACTGAAAAAGCACATCTTGAAGAGTGGTTTATGCAATGAAAGAGGTACACAATTGCTCCATTTTTTTTTTCAAAACTTCCTGAAAGAATGACCAAAAAAAAGGAAACAGAAAAGATTCAGCATACCATGTCACCTAGTCAGAAGCTGTGTTTGTGTCCCCTTCCAGAAGGGATCACAGGTTATAATCACTTATCTTGATTAAATAATTTTGAAGAAAAAAGTTTGAATCCCTTCTCATATACATTAAACCAGCAAACATTTCTGTTTGTGATGGTGAAAGTCAAAACAGATTTGTTATCCAAAAATCCTTTCTCAGTTTTCTGTAAATGTTCTGGCATAACACATCTGAAATGGCTTGTCTATTTTCAGTGATTTTCAGTGGCAGTTTAGTGGCTGCCCCTCCAGTGTAGCATCTTTTAGGAACAGAATCTGCTATGAAAATAACAAAATGGGGGGCCACCTCTCCTGTCAGCCGTTGCATTGCTGGTTCAACTGCAAATTCTGAGGAAACTTTGAACAGGAATGAGCCAAGGCCACATAGCAAATTAATACTGTAAGAAAAACAGATAAACTTCAGAGCATTCATTTCTTCTTCCCCCTTCTGAGTAAGCATTTAGATAGTGTTATTGATTTTTCCTTTAATAAAATTGCTGCTTGCAGGAAGTCAGGAATAAAAATACAAGACTGTAAGTCTTTCAGGATAAGAATGCCAGGATTTAGTCTGTGATGTGCTCATATTTTCCCTTTTTACATTTTGAATACAAAACAAAGATTTTTGCCCACAGAAGCTGTGTCTGCCCCATTCCTGAAGGTGTCCAAGGCCAGGTTGGATGGGCTTGGAGCAACCTGGGATAGTGCAGGGTGTGGCACTGGATGGGCTTTAAGGTGCCTTCCAACCCCAAACATTCAGTGATTCTGTGAAGAAAGGCAGGGAAACAGGTAATGAGAACTGTACAAAGTGAATGCTCAGGCATGAAGGGAAGTAGGGCAGTCCAGGACTTTGGGAGTACTTTTCCACAGAAGTACCTGTTGAGGTGTTAGGGGTACTTTTACTGTGGATCAGAAGTCTGATCTGGAACATGCCGTTCAAACAGATGGGCTTGAGGTTAACCAGCCAGGAGAGATGTCCAAGGATTAAATACATTTGCTGAAGGCTTTTTCTCAACTGGGAACGTTGACAGCAGCTGTGTGTTGAGTTTCCACTTGTACACTTGTGAAAATTTTCAAATCTTCCTGGTCTTAAATTGAAAAACTAATAAATAGTTTCAATTACACAAATTTTGTTTTAGCTATGTCAAAAAAAGAAAAGTAATTGGAGCTTTATTTATGCTCTTTATTTATAGAAAAACTCAAATTCAGACTTCGGCTGCTTGCTCAGCTTTCTGAAGGACTTGCTTAAGGAGTTTGAGGAATCCTAAGCTCTAGAATTTTGCACTGCCCTTGAGAGAAAGTCCTTTGTATTTGGTTGTGAATGCTTAATATTATTAGGATACAATTGCATAAATTGAAATAATATGCAGTTCTCTGTGTATCCCAGAGGACAGTGTTCTTTATTTTTCCCTTGGAACAGTGTTAACTTCTTTGTTAAAACCTCACAAAGTGAATAGACAGACAGATAAGCATGTGCTCGTACAATGTTTACCCATAAGTCTGTGTGTTTTTATTGACATGGAATGCTAGGAAAAGTATAAATTGCTGTAGAACTGGAAAAGTATTTTGAGTGAATAAAACAGATGTTATCTTAGCATGAAACAGATGTAAAACTCACTAGTGTTTGTCTCATAAAGTATAGCATTTGGTTGAATACAGCTGGTGCCAGGATTACAAATTAATCATGTTTGAATGCATTTTTGCTAATTAGATCCCCCTCTGTGACTCCTCTCTCCCCCTTAATAAATTCCAAATGTTAGCATTCCTTTTTTTTCTTTATGTACATTTAAGAGTCAGCCACTTTTTGGTATTAGAAAACTTTTCAGTAGTGATGGATTTGAAACTAGAGCTTGTTCAAAATCCAGGACTCTCATTTTGCTAAGACTTTTGGTATAAGAATTATTTAAATGTCATAGGGAAACTGGAGAGTTTAATTGTGAACTTAGGTTGAATCACTTGTGGTTTTATCTATTGACTTTTCTCAGACCAGAACTAATATTGGTTTGTCAACAGCTGACTTCAATAAAACACATGCTTTGAGATAAGAACCTATAATGGGCAGTAGAGAAAAGAAGAACATGATTTTTTTATCTGGCTTTATGTTAGGTCTGAAATAGAATTGATTCTGCTCCAGCGAAAAGGTTGGGACTGTATAAGAAAGATGAAAGTCTTGGGGTTCTGTGCATGGTTGCATTAACCAGAATGGCATTCATATAAGTCTCTGAAAAAGTAATATTCTGATATTTCAGTAACATTCTTTTGTAAAAAAAGGTGAATTCACAAGGTTATTTTTGGAAATCACATAAATTTTTTAGTGACTTGCATATATCACATACAGGGATTTAATGGGATTTTCAAATCTCAGTATAAACTTTTTCTAAGTGGGTAGAGACCTTTTATAACTTACTGTTTAGGAGATACATTTGCTGGGATGTTATTATACAAACTACTAAAAAGATCACTAATAATAGAACAATTCTGTGTAAGATGCCTGTTAGTTCTCTTCAGACTGGATGTTCATGCAATCTTGTTTAAATGTGGTTGCCGAACATTGTGGATTTATTAAATTTCGTTAGGTCTTCACAACTAAGGAGGTAACAAAAGGCAGTGCATTCCAAAGCAAAGAGCTTTCAGATCTCACTAGACTGCATCTGCTGAAATATCAGCCGAGAAAAAGGCATAGTTTGGAATGTACCTGGTTTGAAGTGCACCTCGTTTAAATAATTTGAACATTTTTAAATTAAAAATAAGAAGTTCACCTAGCCCTAAAGCCAAGGAAAGAGTCCCTTTTCCTTTCACCTGTAATTTAAGAATGAGAGTGATGACAGCTGGCTTCCTGCAAGAAGCAGTGGTGAACAAGTGGGCAGCAGCATCCCCTGCCAGCTGAAATATCCCTGGCATTATGGTGCAGCCCCCAGATAGCACACTGAATTAATTGAGCCTTAAGCTGGCAAAGCCATGGAACACAATGGGATAACTACATCTGGAAGAAAAGGTTAAATGCACAAAGCAAAAGTATGTAGCTTTATAGTCCAGCTGTGGGCCACTGTGCCCATCTAACCTTGTCATATTACAAAAAAATAGTGAAATAGCCAAAATATTTCTGAGCAGCATATCAGAATCACAAAAAACACGTACATTTCCCCAGTTAAAAGAGTCATTCACACCCCAGCCATTTGCCTTTCACCCTAATTTGTCCATGTATTTTTACTTTTAGTTGAAGTAAGTTGGGTAGAATATGAAACCCAAAGACTGAAGCCTCTCTGGAGGTCGGTTTCCCTGGTGCAGCAAGAATTTGAGTTGAAGGCAGCTTTGGGTGATGGTGAAAAGCAAATGGAAAGTGAATTTACTTTTGAACTTCACTTGCAGGAGGTCGAAAGAGAAATTTCATTCAGAACTGAGTGTGGACTTTATTATTCCTACTACAAACAGATGATTCAGGCTGCTTCCATACAGCAAGGTATTGTAAACTGTAAAGTAAGTTTTGCAGCTGACTTATTTTTAGGTTTGGTTGGGTTTTTTTTTTCAAATATAATTGAGAAAAAGGCATACCATAACTATGAAAGATAGTGTAACAATTGTACTGGAGACAGATTTATTCTGTTCATATGCCAGGGAGCCACTAAGTTATGGACATAATAAATTTCACAATAATGCATTGGTTTCTGTGCCACACCTTCATGTGCTGATGAAGGCAATCACTTTGAGGGACAACTTTCATATCTGTTGAGGTTCCAGCTTGCTGGTTTATTCAGTTTATTACTTCCATTTCTTTCTTCTCTTGTTTAATTTGAACTGTGAGCTATTTGTGGGAAAGGGGCAATGTGTTTTCCTGTATTCCTGGACAGTAAGTGACACAAGGAGCAGCTTCCAAGGAAATCATATACAGTGATCAGGCTTTCTGTGTCAGTCTCATGTTTTCTAGATATTTAGCTGTTGCTCCCTAGCAATTTTAATTATACTACATGTTTTTCAATATTAACTTCACCTGTGATCAAAGTAGTGCCAAGAACAGTTTTCAGGATCCAGAGTGTACCACAGATTCTATGCTGGGGATGGAAGTATAAAAATAAATGTTTTATACACTACTAAATATATGGTACTTGAATTAGCACTGTGAGTCACATTTGAAGCAGGGAAGCTGAAGACCTCAGAAGGTCATGTTGATTCAGAGGTAATATGTTCTGAATCGTTGACTCAAAGTTTGCAGTTTCTGATGAGAGATCCTAAAATACCTTTGAAAAAGTTATTCACTGTTCAAATGAAGATGGAGGGGGAAAATGACAATCTCCTATTTCAATTTCTCTTTATCATTAAGGTTTACATGGTTTAGTATATGACAATAAAACTGAATCTGTGAGGACAATTAACATACTTGAAAGAATGAATGTTTACCAGGAGGTGTTTCTCAGCATTCTGTATAGGATTCTTCCAATTCAGGTAGGCATTTATTTATGGCTTTAGATTGTAAGTGCATTATGAAGATTACGCAGTGAATCATAGCTCCCCTTTGTAGATATTTTCTAAGTAGAAATATTCCTGATACCTTTTTAACTTGTAAAAGCAAAACCTAATTCATACTAAGTATAATCCCCCCCCCATGAGTGTTTTAATGTCAACATCAGTATTCTTGTGTTTTACAGCAATACCTAGAGCCTGTTTATTTTTATATCTACACTTTGTTTGGACTTCAGGCAGTTTATGTCATTGCTCTGTATGTAACAAGCTGGCTTCTTAGTGGAACGTGGCTTTCAGGGTTCTTGGCAGCATGCTGGTATATTACAAACAGGTAAGTGAGATTAAACATCCAGTCTTTCTAAAATTGTACCTAGTTTCAAAGATAAGGCATTAAAGCTTTAACTACATGATTAATTGGACAAAACATGAAACTATAAGACCTCTCTCCAATTAGCCAGGAAATGGAAGAAATGTTTAAATAACACAAAATAATTAGAAAATAATCAGAAATGAGCTGACATATCAGGTTCAGGAAGTTTGAGTAGAAAATTTTGTCTTAAACTAGTCTCTGAAAGTGGGCTGAATCTTTCAGATGTGTCTGGAGCTCCAGGTGATGTACCCTGTCTTCTCCAGCCTAGGATCACTTAGGTATTAAAGACATCTGCATGCAAGCCCTTCAGTTGTCTCCTCACTGCCCCACACCTAGCCTCCAGGGGTTCCTTCCACAACCTCAGCTCATCAGAAGTTCAGCTTCTCTCTCCCCTTATTCCTGTCGACATCTACACTAAGCCTCAGAGAAAAAAGATGGTAATTGAGCTGTTCTAGTGCTTTATCACTTGAAGAATTATCAATTTGGAGATAAAAATCTAAGAACTGGCTTTATGCCAGAAATAAGCTGCTGGCATGAAGGTAAGACTGGTGACATAGGCTGTTACCTGTAAATTAATCAAGAAAATGAAAGTACAGTCTTGGTTCTACCAGAAATGTTTGATATGTTAATGAGCAGCTCAAAAATAATTTATCTGCAAGCACATCCACTACAGAATAATTATAGGTGTATGGAGGCAAGATGTTTCTTCCTCCAAATACAAAAGTAATTAAAAGCCACATGCAATGTACAGTATTTCACATGTTTCTTTCATGAGGTCATCTCCTCCATTTACAGACTATTTAGAGCAAATTTGTCCATCTTTCTAATAATTGGTGAACAATGAGAGCTTGTTCTCCTTTATGCAATAGAATAAGTGCATGGAATGAATTAGGATAAAGACTTTCTGTCCAGATGAAGTACATGTGAGCCTCCTGAGTAACTCCATTTAGACGCTTTTTTCCCCCAGCTAAGCACGTCTCAGATACGTTGCATACTTTCCTTTTTAGCAAATATTTTCTCTACAGCAGGAAAAAGAGAATTATTTTTTGTTTTTAACTTTTAATTCAGGTTTTACAAATGACCATTCTTTGGGGAATTCTTCCATCACATACTTCTTATGTTCAAAAGCTTGTAACCAATGTAGCTGTGTTCAAACTCAGAGCATCAGGATCACAGTGAAGATTATATTCTGTTTATATTCTTATATGTGCATTTGTAAACCAAAAAATGAAGTAAAATGACCTGCGGTGTGGAAATCCACATGCTGGATTTTGGGAGTGCTTTTAGTTTGGGATTTGTTTTTTCATTTTTAAATTACCCAAGCTGTGCTTCATAAATAAGATGTAATTCATAGTATATTTTTTTACAGTTAGTGAAGATGAAGTACATCATTTGAGATGCAGAAACAATGGATAACTTGCAGAACCTTCATAGTGATTTATTTTCAGAGCCAGGTGTGTTGAAGGAACTGGAGTGTAGAGCCTCCATTTTTATAAATAAGGAGTTAAAATAGCACAAAGATGCCTGTCATTGCAAGCTCTCTGTCACCAAGCGTTTTCTTGATTTGAAATTTGTGAAACTCTTTGTTTTGTACAGAGTAGATACTACAAGGGTAGAATTCACCATTCCTCTAAGAGAGAACTGGGCACTGCCATTCTTTGCTGTTCAGATAGCAGCCATCACATACCTACTCAGAACTCATTTACAGCCTGTTCAAGAAGTGAGTATTTCTGACAAGTATGACACAATAAAATTAGTAACAGAAAACTGTCCTGATCTGCAAGAATTAAAGCAAATGGATGATACAGTTTCTTTGACCAACAGTTCTTAAGTTACTGCTCCTCCATTTGATCAAGTAACTGCTATTTATACCACAGTAAAACATGTATTGCATTTTAATCTGGGGGCTGAAACTATCTGAGATCACACTGTTTTCTTGCAAGTGGTATTACAGTGATAAAACAAAGGCATAAGTCAAGAATTTGTAAGTCAAAAAAATGTTTGTTATCCTCCAAGTTGTTACTGCAATTAGAAAACTCAATGTTTTAAAAGTGGTTTTAAAATAAAACCAAATTAAAGTGGGTTTTGGTTGGGTTTGTTGGGGGTTCTTTTTGCTTGATTATTTGTGTTTTAATGAAGGAAATTATAAAGTTAAATAAAACTTTGTTCCCTCCTTCCAGAGACTCACACTTCTGACTGTATTCATAGCAACGTTTCTCTTTAGCCTGACTTGGCAATTTAACCAGTTTATGATGCTAATACAAGCATTGGCATTATTCATACTGGACTGCTTGGACATGCTTCCCACAGCAAAGGTAACTTTCTGTTTGGAAATAACCTACTTTTGGTTTTTTGTCTTCATAAAGCAAACAGTCTTGAAGGTATTCTCCTAACCAGTGGCCTGGATGCCCAGAGTAATACAAGATTATACAGTGTGCCTTGTGCTTTGAAGTAATCACAGTGTAAATCCTGCAAGTGTAAAAAGGAACGATCAGAACACCATTTCTGATTTTTTTCTCACTTTATGTAGTTCATGTCTATTTCATTTTTGTCTACTTTTGCTCAGACACTATTTGACACTTCTAAACACCATCCTAACAGTTGATCTGATACCACAGCTTTAGCGTGGCCTCTTGAAGTTGCCAGAAGAAAAAAGTACCAAGAGAAATCTTTGTGTAAGCTTTAGTCATAGCAGTGTATGAATTTTGCCTCAAGCATTGTGCATCCTTGTTTGCCAGTCAGGGGCAAGCTCAGTAGCACAAGGAGGGGGAAGCAGAACACCAGGTTGCTGGGGAGAAGCAATTGTCTTGCCTACATTGACATTCACCACAGAATAACAGCATTGCCCCTGCTGTGTTGCTGAGCTGGATAAGCCAAAAAATGAAACACGTCTTACTAAGCAGGTCAGGGATCACTGACAGTCAATCTTAAAAAACAGAAATGTACTGTAGAAGATAAAAACTGTCTTTGACATTAACATTGCTGTGAAATTCTACCAAGATCATTTTAGGCATGGCAAAAGCTTGCACTGGTTGAAAAAGGTTCTAACTTTAAGAAAGGTTACAGGAGAATGAAGAGTAATTAATGTAAATTCATTTTAAATTTGAAGCAGACTTGAACTTTACTGACTGTATTAATTTAACTGAAAATGAGTATGGTGGCTGCATGTAAAGATAAATGTGGCTTAGTTAAGTTTCTGAACTCTTCATTATATCTGCAACTGCAAGCTGAAGTCAACATTTAATGTGACTGGTCAGCTACCTTAAAAGTCAGCAAATTACCAGCTTCATCCTGAGTTATACCAAAACAGACTTACCACACCACTCTTAGTCTGTACTCATTTTCAAAAGAGTGCTACTTGGAAGTGCTGGAGTTTGTTGGGCTCTTTGATGCTGTTTTACGCCACTGCTGCAACACAAGACTTAACTCAGGATCTTTGTGTGAGGTGAAATGTATGTTTTGGTACCAGTGTATCAGAAAATCAGCTGGGGTTTAGTGTTTACATTGAGTTGAACACTGATAATAGTTTAGCATAACCTGAAAGGGATTATACTGAACTATTACTGCAGAGTTTGAGAAGGGAGGTGATGTTTGATTGCTGAACTGCACTGAACCGTAACTCATTAGTCATAAAGACATCACAGAGGCTACAAAAACACTTCTTGGACTAAAGAAAATAAAAATATCTTCCAAATATTAAGTAATTAATATCTTCCTCACATTGCAGTTATTTAATTTATCTGCTTGATTATAGGATCAAGCTTCTTTGGGTATAAAATGGGCATAAAATATTAACCTAAGTAGTTCAGGACATAAATGTAAAAAGGATATAGTAATGCCTTTAATTGTAATGATTTACTGCAAGATGATATGTTCTTTGCAAAAATAATTGATGTTGAAATAAATTATAAAGCATATTCAGAGAAAAGCAGCTATGACTGTAGAGTTTTCTAGACATAAAAACCTCATTATTGTTACAGGTTACATGGCTTTATATCATTCAGATTTCTGGATTACTGCTGGTCTGTGTCCTACAGTTCTTCAATTCTATGATTCTTGGATCATTACTCATAAGTTTCAATGTTTCTGTCTTAATAGCAAGAACAATCCAGGTAGGTATCAAAATATTTATGTAGTACTAAATAGAATATTTATATATATGTGTGTGTGAATAAGTAATTTAGATGCATTATAACTTTCATTTACTAATACTAATTAGAGGAATTACTATAGCATACAGCAACCCAAACATTGCCTGATCAAATAATGAATTCCATTACACTAACTGCAGCTTTACCAAGCACATCAGACATCATCATTCCATGATTGCTATTAACATTAATGATTGTGCAAGCTGCAGTTTGGATCCTGAAAAAAAAATTGCGTAAATGGACTTTACACCTGTTTCAGCAGGACTTGCCTTGAATTTATGGATCTGCCTCCAACAAAACAATCTGTAACAACTAGGACAACCAGGCTCATGTTGAGTTCAGCTTCCTGAAATCCATTGTTCTTTTCAAAGATTAGGGGTTTTTTGCTGTAGTTACACTTCTCTTTTTTCTGATTCTGGCATTGGTGACAGTCTCTGACTACAATAAAGGAATTTACCGGGCCATTCCTGTTGTCTGCACTTATTCCCATTTGCCTGTGAGCAGCTCATCTGGATCTGGAGCTTGTAAATGGAAAATGCTCAAAATCCTATCAGCTGACAGAGCCAGAAGATACCTTTGCCATGTTTAGGTGGAAGGTGTAATGAGTAGGTATTTCAAAAGGCACACAATATTATGGAAATTAAGAGAATAAGTTCTATAAATACAATAGGGCCAAAGGAACGCTGTTTGGCTGCTTCCAAAACTCTGCCAGATTGCAGTTATGGCATTGTCCCTTCAGTTTTGTGCAAGAAATGTATCTTTATTCTGGGTACTTGGTTCTGTATCTGTTTTTGCTTACATGACCTTAGTACAAATTTGGTGCTGCTCAGGACTAGCAGATCAGCTGTTTCAAATAGCCTGTGATGCTTCTGTTCCAAATACATTAAAAAAAAGGACTGAAATACTAATGTTTTCTTCTTTGTAGAAAAACCTAAAAAAGGGCGGCTTGCTTAATAGGCTTGGGAAACTTATTCTCCATGTTCTACTAGTCTTGTGCTTGACTCTTCTAATAAATAAATTCATTAAGGTAGGCAAATAATTGTTAATATAGAAAATTACAATTTGTATTATGTTAAAAGCTATTTTTTAGCTATCTACAGTAGTATCATTAAATAAAAACTGCAGTGAGATTTCTCTGCACCTCAGAAACTGCATTTTAGAAATTAAAGATTGTTTTGCTACTCTTTGGTATATGGATTTGAAACCTGCATAAAGTAACACCAGATAGTTGGTAATTTTATAACAGCTGTAGATCTGTACCACTGAGAATTGCAAAGTTTTTAATTGAATTTTCTTTACAATTAATGCAGTTAAAACTGAATGCTTCTTTGATTGCAAAGCACTCATCTTAGTAAGCCCGTGTTGCTTTACAGTCTTGTTTATATGATGAAAAATGCTGTTTACTGTGTAACATTTTTGATACTTAAAATACAATTTCCTTTTTCTCTCCCCACTTTGTAGAAAATTCTTAATCTTGAGTCAGATGAGCATATATTCAAATTCCTGAAAGCAAAATTTGGATTTGGAGCAACAAGGTACTATTTAGCTGCAGTTTTGCTTTTTTGTTTGACTTCTTTAATTGAAGCCTTCATGTTGTTCTTATCTCAAACACATACAATAAATCACTGAGTTTTACCTCATGTTTATGTCATACTTGCCCTAAGAATAATCTTCTCAACTGTGACTTTATAATTTCTTGGGGAAAAAAGAAACTTTGATCCTTTTTGACATCAATTTATGAATTACACGATGAACAAGGATTTTTAATTTTTTTTTTTTAGAGATTTTGATGCTAACCTGTATCTTTGTGAAGAAGCCTTTGGTTTACTACCTTTAAATACTTTTTCAAGACTCTCCAGTACATTGCTTTTTTACGCCTACGGATTTGTTCTCTTCCTTCTGACAGTAGCAGCTGTAATTGTTGCCTTTCGGAATCTCAGGTAAATACAGTTTTAAGGTAATTGACATTTTCATCAATTTTCTCTTCTTCAGCTGGCTGAGGAACTGACAGGTGAATACAGCAGCATATACAGGATTGCTTTGCACAGCTACTGAGGAGTAGGGTATATGATAGAGAAATCAGGCAGAGTAAGTAACTTCCTGTTGAAGCTAAAAATGTAAACAAAGGAACATTCTTCCTTAGATTCAGTCAGGCTCTTTGCTGTTGAAGTTTTGCAGTTTGTGTAATGTTGGTTGGGGTTTTTTGGAATGAGGGAAAGCAGGGGAAGGATCTCTTTATAGAAAAATGTTAGTTTCTTTAGTTCATCCTATTTTCCCTCTGCAAAGCACTCCAAATCACAGTTTTCCCAGCTATTATCTGCAAACTGCCCAGAAATGAGCTTGAATAGTCTGTGCTGATCTGTGTGAAGGAGCAGGAGCTGTAACTGTGCATCACTGCTGGCAGTTCCCAGAGCTAATCTGTGGGTTTCTGAGGTGTCTACAGAACACAGAAGAAAATCAGACAGAACTGCTATTAAAAAAAATCGTTCATTACAGATCTCTCATTTTTAGATGTACAGCCTGGGCAAAAAGTAGAAGGGGTGATATAAAACTTAATTAAGCAAAAGTTCAAGAAGTGTCACCTGACTAGTGCCACTACCATAGATTTTAGGGAAGACTGGATAAAAGGGAGAGAGAGAAAGGGAGAGTATCCAAGACATTCCAAAACTATGTTATGACGATTAGATATTACAATAGTAATTGTCAGATGTCAATCATCTGTAAATCACCTTGGTACTACTCAACCAGTCTCTTAAAAATCTTACTGCATCAGTCAGTTTTAAAAATAAAGAAAAGATTCTGCAGCTCTTATTTTCTGCAACCCTAAATGTAATCCCAAACGTGTCCCTTATTTTTAATGCATTTATCTCACTTAAGCCTGCCCTGATAAAAAAGGGAGAACCCCACACACTGAAGCAGCTTCTTTGTTGAAAGGCCCTCCACATATATTCACAAGACTAGACACCTCAAGCAATAACCACTCCTTTCAGGCCTCATTTTTTTAAATCTACTTCCAATCTATGACTTTAGTAGCATCCAGATAGACCAGCACAACCCCACAAATCCCAGTTAAATTCTTCACTCTCATCAAAGGCCCTCTGAACATGAGAGTTGCTGCTTCAAGCAAGACACCAGGCTTGCCTTGCTGTAAACAACTTTATCTCATTCTAATCCAGCCCATCTAAACTCATTGCATTTCCAGAAATCTACACATGAAGAGAAATACCTGATGCTGCATCAAGTTGGTGGCATCAGGCTTAATTATATCATAGATGCAATAGAAGATTGTGGACTGATAGCAATGGTATTGCTTTCCAGCCTCAGACAGATTCAGAGCTTTTTAAAATGCAGGTAACTATATGAAATATGTTACAGAACTTAATATAACGCTGTTTGTGTTATTTCTTCAATTAGTGGTTCAAATCAAGTCCAGTCAAAGGGAAAAATGGAAGAATACACGGTGACACTGAAGCCTGATGCTGCCTACAGCTTAGTTCACACAGTTCTTTTTGGATGTCTGGCATTAAGCACAATGAGGTATATTTTTTTTAAATTCTACTAAGGGCTTGTTTAGATGATTGAGTATATTTTTATAAGAGTGTAAAATATGTTGACCACAAACTGATAGGATCATGAACCTTGTTTCTCTTCCTGGTGTGCTTCTACTTGTAGACTGAGGCATTTCCCAAAATTCTGCCATAAAGAATGGAAGTTTGGGAACAGAGATGTTCTCAAGGGCATGTAACAAAGTGCAGTCCTGTACTCAGTTATTTCAGAGGCCTGAAATTCCAAGAAAACTGTGTTCAGAATTTCTCTAGACATTAACTGCTCTCACCAAGCAGCTTTGCAGAGTTCCAAATGACCATGAAAAGCTTGTGTTCTTCCAGAATGAAGTATCTCTGGACATCCCACATGTGTGTATTTGCATCCTTTGGCCTGTGCAGTACAGAGGTTTGGAAACTTATCCTGAAGTGTCTCCATCTCTACACATCTCAGAGGGTGAGCACTGTACTCACAGCATTTCATCCACTGGGTTTTGGACCATATCTATCAAAGTCAAGGCTCAGGGTTGGATATTGTTTGTACTTCTCTTAAACCAGGTATCTGTGCTGCACATTTGTATAAATTTAGTAAGTAAAATGTATTTTCTAGTGGTTTCTCTATTAAACAATTCCATTGGAATACACTAGATGGCAATATAGATGTAGCTATGAAAAATAACCACGATTTTACTAAAAAAGTCTCCATATTAAGAAATCATCAGCAGCCTGAGAAGACCTTTGCAGTCAATTATATTGAATGGCAGTGTTTTCCACCTTGTAGAATACGGATTTAAAGATATAAATCCATCTTTTGTGATGGGTCTGTAATTAGGGCTTTACTTGAAAACAGTATCAGAATACGGTCTTAAAATTCAGTCTATAAATTCCACTGAATTCCTGTTAAATACTTCAGATATCAATACATGAAAAATTAAGTTTGTTAAATGTATCATCAAAATAACCAATTTTTTTTTAATTTCTCTTAGACACAGGTGATTAAGTATTCTATACCAATAATTACATTACTGTACATTTCATTTAAGGTAAGGAATTTTTTTCTCAATGTTTTGGCATTTTTTAGTTGTATGGAATTTTCTCACAGAAGGATGTTGTTTTATTAATAACTACATTCAACATTTGTAACTTCATTTTAAAAATGGGTGTAGCTGAAGTGCAAGGACCTTTGTGCCTATGAAATTGTCTGTGAAGGATCAGTTGGGCTCATTTGATCCAAAGTAGTTGTTGATAGATACAAATGTTTGTCTGATTGCATGTGTAAGTAGCAGGTGTTATTTAAATGTATAATTTTATGGAAATGGGAGTTGTCTCTTTTGGTTTTAACAAAGTTGTGGATAATACGCAGATTGTCACATTTTGTAATGATTTATTGTCGGAGCAGAAATAATCATAATCTATACTGCTGTGCCTCATATGTTTTAAAGAACAGAATTATTAAATGGTCAAGTACCTGTTTTGTCTTCTGTCTGTTGCAGAAACAGAATATTATTGTTGTCAAACACTTAAATGTAAATGCATAAAACATTCTTAAATCAATAACATGTACAAGATTATCAGTCTGTCATAGCAGTGAGATTTAGAACACTAATTTAATGGGCAAACCATTCTTTTAATCTGTAGTCACAAAGACAAAAAACTCAGAGTCTACTTTGATGGAGAAGTTGTTTCTGCAGTAACTAGTCTGAGATGAAAATATGTCTGTTAAATAATTCCCTTCAGAGAAACACAAGATTAATTTCATTGTTACAGTTAAAAAGGCAGTAGTGAAGCAGTTAAGAAAGTTGCTAATAGAGTTCGTTCCAGTAGCGTGTTCCCCTCTCTAAAACTGAAACAAAAAGTCAAAAAATACTGCTTTCCACTTAAATTGTCTTATTATTCTGTTAAAGGACTTTTTTTGTCCACTGATGTGCTGGTTAGGATGTCATTTACCATTTCCATCATCTCTGGATATGACAGAAACAATGCCATTTCTTTTGACGTGGGGGATACCAAGAGCACGGCATTCTGATAGTCTAATGTGACAGATCACTAGGAATAATTTTCCTCCCACTCTTCATGAGCAGATGCAAAGTTCCTAAATCCTGGCAGATTCAATTCTGAAGTCAACAGAAACAACTGATTTCATGGGCTTTAGAGCAATCATTAGTTGTGCTCAGTCTGCCTGAAAAGCATAAATCTTCATGTTTCTTCTAAATAGAGGAAATAATTTTTATTGACATTAAAAGTACTATTTTTCAAATTTCTCTGTGGGAATGAGAAATTCATCACCTCTCAGTGGTTTTTTTTCCTGAGTCAGTGCTCGCAGTTGAGCTACCAGAAGAGTGGATCTCCCTGTGGATCTTTTCTGCAAAGCTGAAAGAGTTGATGAGAAGCCTGAGAGAATCACTGAATATTCTGAGCTGGAAGGGACCCACGAGGCTCTTGTCCCAAGTGCCCTGGCAGTGTCAGACAAGAATTCTTAAAGAGAGATCCAGAAAGTACCCACTGCTTCTGTGAGACTGTATTTTTATATTCTCTCTCTAAAACCTTATAAACAGACAGTGGAAGGAGATTTTTGGAACAGAGACTTACTTATCTCTTTTCCAGACAGGAATTTATCTGTTCAGTCACTGACTGCTCAGACTGCAGGGGCAGTTTCTGTGTACACCACAAAGTTAACTGGTCATCAGGGCTAGTTTTCTTGAATTTGTAGGAGGGCAGTTTGGTGTTCCATTATCTGTTACATTTGTCAGAAGAACTATTCTTCAGTGCAGTTCCTCAAAATAGGACTTTTATGGGATTATTAACCTAATCCTGAATAAGCTAATGAAAGCCTCTTTTGAGGCATGTGGTTACTACAGCCCCAAGAACATCACTTGAACAATAATTTATTGAGATGCAGATGCAGCTACAATGCTGCCTTTCTTTCAGATTTCAGGTACAGGATGTTTTGAGACCTGTTAGACATCTGTATTTCTGTTTACATGTGTTCTCCATTATTATAGGGAAACATCTTTCAGACAAAGTGAAAATGCAGAAGTATTTCCATGCATACTTCAGCTCTGCTGCAGATAACACAGCACATACATAATATAGGACCAAGTATTATTTATGTTTCAATTCTTATGCTTTGTAGGTAGACTTCACCTTTATCTGTGTTCATTGTATTTTAACTTCACAGTAATGCCCATCAATTTATGTTTGCATGTCAATAATTCCTGAATAAATTGTTGGTAGTTAAGGTGAGCTCCCGAGCTTGAGTATTCTAATTCCTGGATTTGCCAAATAATCTTGATTTCTCTTTGCTAATAAACTCTCCGTTCCTATTATTTCCCCAGCTGCATTTTTATCTTCATCATGGCCAAGTCCTTTTGCTCTAAACATGGACATTTATTGCAGCACATATTGCCACATATACCCATGATCTGAGCAGTCTTTGGCTATCTGTAGAGCTACAGTTCGGTGCTAATTTAAGACACCTGGCAACTGTTTTCTTTTCCTGAAGACTTTGACCCCCAAGGAAGCACTTTTACAAAGTGGAAACCTCTTGTACATTTCCTTCACTTTTCTGAGCAGTTTGTTAATTCCTGATATACTCCATCTGTTCTTTTTATCCTCTCCTGGTGTCACCAGACACTTCTTCTCAATCTGGCATATATTTGACTTACAAGACAAAGTTCTGTCAGTGTTATTTTCCATATTTTGGTATGCTTTATTTTTTATTTATTTTGTCATTCTCTTGTATTTGGAACTCCTGAAGTACCTTAGTTTTCTCTTGGTTTTACTAACCAAATGTAGTGCTAGCTGGAAATTTTACAATTCAGTAACAGCAAACCCCATTACCAAAATTTTCCTCCAGTGGAAACTACTTGTACTCACTCAAAACTTGCAGTACTGTGGCATTGTGACTTTAAAAACCTCTACAGAGCGAATGCCATGTAATAGCCCCAGCACTCAGCAGGGAGCTGTGTCCCTGGATCCTCAGGAGGTTACAGGGCAGGTTGCACTGACTGAAAAGCAAAGCAGAGCCCATTCCTTGTCTCCACCCTGAAGGACTCCAAGATCTCAGAATGTTTAGCTCTTCAGGGCAGTAAGTAATGAAGAGAGGAAATTCTGATTGATTATGAGACTCCACAGTCTCATTTCACAACAGCTGAATTTACTAATCTCAGAGAGCTTCTGAAGAGCAGAAATACATCTGTTGTACTGCTGTACTTCCCAAAGCTTCCCCAGGGTTGTGATGCTGCCATGGCTGCACCTGGGAGATGCCAGGAGCACTTGAACGAGTGTACCAAGTAAGCAGTTAAACTAGTGAGTACCTTAATTGGCCCAGTTACATCTCCTGCCCCAGTCCTGCCACATAATTACAGTTTAAGTGAAAGAATGCCTGGGTTTGCTGAGGGGCTCAGCAGCACCACATTCAAATTCCTTCTGAAGTTTTGGATGAGCATTATATAAATGGGATGATTTATGGCTTTTTAGATTATCACGTGAGTTTTCTTAGACTTTTTCCTGTAGCATTTCAGTTTTCAAACCAGCAGTCCTTATTATCTAAAGAAAGCAGCTTTAGAATAGGTTTCACCATTAACATTCTCTGTAGCAAAGACTGATGCACAGCAATCTGTCATTGGCATTGTCATTATTTTCCTTAATTGCTCCCTTCTGCCCTAGAATATTCACTGGCTTAAACAGTAAACCCTTAAATAAATCATTGTTCCCTTAGCTTTTTGGAGGGAGGGGTTAAGCTTTTCAGAATCAGTTTCAATCCTCCTTTCTCTCCTCCAGATTTGATTTATGTATTCTTTGTCTGCAGTAAATTTTTTAATGCTTTCCCCCTATGGTCTACTGGTTGTTGCCATTCTGTCATACTTTTATTTTTGCCTTCAGTGGTTCTCTTTTAATTCAGGCTTCTGAAATACCATTATTGGCATCCACAGCACATTTAATGATCTTTACTTCTGATACAGATTTCCTAACTTTTTTAAATTTAGTTTTACGTTTCCTTTCTGAACTTAATGTCAATTCCTGGGGCATTTCCTTCTCTTGTCATCATTGACAATGGGCAGTTCTGGTCCTGCTGGTCATCTGGCAGGAGCTGCAGATCTCAAACTCTGAAACTGTGTGTTCATCCTGCAGTGAAGTGACAGCCACCTCTCCTTCCTAGGAAGGGTAGATACACTTGTATCTTGCAATTTACCCATGAGCTGGACAAGATTAGTTGCCAGCTAAGAGGAAGTAATAAATTTCAGCGTCCAAAACTTGTTTTGTTCATTCTGTCTTCAGGTTGTTCTATTTTGTTTCCATTTTAGTTCTGGCCAGGAATAATGGATGAACTATCAGAACTGAGAGAATTCTATGACCCAGACACTGTGGAGCTGATGAACTGGATTAAGTAAGAGGATTTTTTCTCTATTTAAGTTAAATGCTATTTGTGTAGATCTAATGTTCTTAGTTATCGTGTTCTCCTTATTTGTCACAGCTCAACAGTGAACTCTGGTGACCTTTGGGGATAGTTAGGATGAGTGGGTTATCAGGAGGTTGGATATGAGGAGCTGTGGAGAACAGCTCCATGCTCTGGTTCAGTATCACTGCTGTGTTCCATGTGCATCAGGGAACCAGCTGATCCCTTTGCTCCCATAAGGACACACAGTTCTCACAACCAAAAGAGGTAAATTTGGAGGTGTCAAGCTTCTCTCATCATATTATAGCTACCTCTTTACATTAATAGACCTTTGCAGTGAAATAATTTCATTTCTCCACCCTCCCCCCAATCTAATGTCCTTCTCAACTCTATAATGTCAGAAAGCTTGGATGTAGTGCTGGAAAATTTGTACTCTGCAGTCTGTTTCTTGGACTTTAAAACAATCGAAGTTGTTTATGCTTGTCAGAATTAATCCCAACATGTGTTCCAAACTGTATGCAAAATATTTTTAATTGAACTTGAACCTGTCAGAGCTAAGCACAGGTGCAAAGTCTTTCAGGAGTGTGAGTTAATCATTCCAACCCCACCTCATCACTTCTGCTTTCTCACAGAGCATAGGAAGGTATTTTTCAGGTGGAAACAGTTTGGAATACTGCATGTAGAAGATGCTGAGGAAAAAGGCCAGTTAGGATGTTCTCTGGAGGGCCGTGAACTTAAGGGGTATGTTCTCTATTAGCATAGAGTAACCACTAAAAACTTTCAGGTTAAGTTCTGAACAGGGAGATTCCTGGGACTTGTATTTATTTGCAACTCCAGCAATGATTTTAGAAAAAGAAAATTGGTTTCATGTTATGGAGGAAAACATTCTGAAAGTAAATCTGAATATACAACATTAAATATTGAACTGTTTGAAGTATTTCCTTGGAGTATTTCCTTCATACGCAATGAACTTCAGTGAAACCAGTCACCCAGCCTATTCTCCCCATAGCAACATATTTTCACTCCATAATGTTGTATTTCTTTAATCCATAAACTAGAAGGAGTAATTTAGAAGTAAAATATATTACAAGCCTTCACTAACTTATTTTGAAAGCAGGCCATGATTTTTTGCATCATTTAGAATCTTTGCAGCCTTATTGACATGTTTTTGTGACTAATGTTTACCAGCCAGTTCCATTTAGCACTACTGTTTTATTAAAAGATGGTAAACGTCTGATAGTTCAGGTCTCCTGTGTACAATATATAGAGTTATATATAGATTTATACATCAAATATGCATGTGGAGTTATTCCCAGCCATGAACTGGATTTGACTAGCTCCAATGAGAATAATTTTTCATGTGTTCTTAGTGCTGAGAATGCTAAACTGGTGCTTGTCATCTCTTCATTCCAAGTCATGGCAGACAATTACAGAGGGGCATTTTTTTACTTAGAATTTATTGTATTTAGAAATATTATTCCTGTAAAGAAGAGTTAATTATCTATGCTTTAAATACCAGTCAACAAAATTTATGGTAAGTTTCTCTAAAGTGGGACAGATTTTCTAAAGTTTGATGTGTACGAGAACTCTTTTACTATACTAACGCTTGATAGTTATGCTGTAGTTAATGACCTGTCAAGGCTGGTGTCAGGAACTAATCATTCATTATTAAAACTCAGTATGAAAAGCTCTAATTTGTCATGTGTAGCAGTGAATTAGGAATAACTCATCTGTCTTGCAATCTCTCCACAACAAGAAAAGCCTTCTGTCTGCTTAGCTCTAAATGCATATTAACTTGTCCAAATATATAATCTGAATAATGGCCAACTGTCCCCTGTGAAGTGTCTGCAGATGCATTTCTTACTCTTCCCCTCACTAAAATTGCCACAGCATTTTCAGGAAGATCTACTGGTTTCTATTTGTACAATTGCAGAGCACAATTCTTTACATAATGATCTTGCATATCCCAGTCGTCTTCTTTTTTTCCTACCCAACACCTCATTTTCTTAGCTTTTTTTAAACAAAAGTCAAGAAGCCAATGCTCCAGGGATAGTTCACAACTCTGTTCCCAGCTGGGAGGTACATTAAAATTCTTAGTTTTGGTCTTTCTCCCTAAGACAGCAGGAACAACATGCTCATTTGTGAGATGGGGAAGAATATCAGTAGAATGAGCAAATCAATAGCGTGAACTTCCCTACTCTGTTTACTTCTGGTAAGTGTTAAAGAAGCAATGTCTTCTGCCTTTAAAGGGGAAATCTGTCTAGAATTGTGGAATATTTCAATAGCAGTTGCCAAAACTCACAGAAAAAGTTCTTAGAAATCTTGAGCAACAGCCCAAACAATGGAAAAGTTAACTGAGACTGAGATTCGGCAGAGCATTGTTGGATGTCAGCTGTACCTGAACCAGGTGTGGGGACAAGCAGGCAAATTTGTATATTAGTGGAAACCCCACAAATTTCCAAAAAGTTCCTAAGGTTATGCAAATGAAACACCCATGTTTCAATGGTGGTTCTTTCATTTAGTCATTTATAATAATTTATATTAATGGCTATATTTTAATTTCTAGCCAATTTTAACATTTGACTCTTCTTTATTACTTACATTCCTGATTTTCAAGGGTAATCACACTGAAATCAACACATTCCAGACTTTAAAGGCACTATTACACTTTTTTTTTAATTATTGTTCTTAAATTCTTGGGCTTTTGTCAGACAGACTTGTCAGTAAATTTCAGGCATGAACTTGACAGTGCCTGAGAAGCAGGTTTATAGCAACTGTGTAGGTGCACTCCTTTATGTGAGCAAAATCTGCATGCATAAAATTGAGGCTGGGACTAACAAAAATGCATCTTGTTGCTCTTTCTTTGTGGCTGTCATTTTCCATTTTTGCAATTTTCAGTCTTTCCAAACCAGAGGGAAAAAAAAGAACCATGACAGTGTGACTGAATATGCTTTACTGCCTATCGTCTGCAGCTAAACCTGTGATATTTTAATATTGCATTCTGCAAATAAAAATATTTTCTTTTAAAGAAAAAGAAAAATCTATCATGGCATATTCCTCAGAATCTCCTTTCCTCAAATCCTTTTGCTTTGTAGATTCATACCATACTCAGGCACTAGTAAAGGAATAATCTGAGACTTGTCAGATTTTATGGCTTTGAAAGCCAACTACAGGGTTCAACTCTGGAGGACTTTTACTAGAAATAGCCATTTTATTTCTAATGATGTAACCTGTAATTGCAATGTTGGGCATTTCTTCCTTAGTGCTTCTTAAAACCAGCTCACAATAATTCTTTAGCAATTTAAGAGAAAGAATTACTACCACTTTCAGAGTCTGTGCAAGTACTTCCTGTAAAACCCTTTTATTTTTAATGACTTATTCTAAAGTATTTATATAATTCTCTAAATTCTTAAGTGTAAGGTAAAGAAAAGGTTCCTACTCTGTAATATAGTGCTTAGTTTACCCATTAGCTCAGCTGTAATTAACTTGATGAAAGCTTAGAGCTTCAAAAATAAATGAGATTATTTGTTCAAAATGCCATCAGGTCTGCTTGGAATGGCATTTAAATTATATAATGTAAATCAGTTTGACCTGTAAGTCCTTGTCATTATTTAGTGACATTTCCTAGAGAATAAATTGTTTGCAGGTTGGGCAGTGTGGTATGGAGCTTGGCAGAGAACTATAAAAACAAATTATCCTTTCATTTTATACATCATTTGCTCAGACAGTTGTAAAAATTGCTTCGTTTTTGTGTAATAGAGAAGTGTCATTCAGTGGTTTGCAGCACAAGAGGTGCCCTGGCTGCAGAGCACTGCGGGTAGTGCCTGGCTCAGGCAGGGCATGGGCGGGAGCGTCCCTGGCATGCAAAAATCATCCTGGCCCTGGGAATGCTCCTTGGTGCTCGTGTGTCTCCAGCACTCAGCAGTGGCCACCCACAAGAGCTCTTGGGGATGGAACTGGAGAGGGCAGACACTGCCTGGGGCTCTGTGTCACTTCCCCATGTCACCTCCGAGCTCTCTGCCCAGGGCACTGAAATCCAGCGCTTGTGCTCCTGGCACTGCCAGTGCAGCACAGGGAAAGAGGAATTCCAGTAGCTCCTGCTGGTCTGGGAACATCTGAGCTGGCCCAGTAGAATATGGACAGTGATGTGTCTAAAGGAGTATCATTTCCTAGGACTTCAAACATGTAAATCTCAGGGAAAACAAAACATGAGTCTCAGGGAAACATCTGCCTTTTCCTGGAACACTGGATTTTAAACTCCACCCAGGACCAAAGCACTTAAGGCCATTGTTGGAAAAGCAAAGGTCACTAGATTGTCTTCAAGGGATAGGGAGAGGAGGAAGTGCTGGCAAAACTCTCTGTCTGGTAAAGAATGCACTCAGCTATATTTCACTGCTTCTGGGTAGGAGTCAATGCTTTTGGAAAGGGGAGAAATGGAACCCTGAATCTTCTGCATGATCCATTTTCTGAGGGGAGATTTGCTGGGGGCTGCAGCTCCAATCTCTGCTCCCTGGGACCAGAGCAGGGTTAGGCTGGATATCAGGAAAACGTTCTTCCCACAGAGAGGGTGTTGGGGCACGGCCCCGAGGCTGCCAGAGCTCCAGGGGCCTTTGGACACTGCTCCCAGGGACGCACAGGCTGGGATTGGTGGGGTGTCTGGGCAGGGACAGGGGCTGGAATGGATGAGCCCTGTGGGTCCCTTCCAACTCAGCATATTCTGTGATTCTACTTTTTTGACAAGCATTTTACCAGTAGTTCATTGATAAAGGGCACTATCACCATTTCCTTCACCCTTCATTTTAAAGAAGAGGCTGCAGGCTGGTTTGGCTTTTTTGTTTGCTTTTTTTCTTATGGTTTTGCCCTTGGTACTTGTTGGGAGGGGCTGTGTGAGTGGGTTTAAGAAAGTTTGAGTCTGCTAAAGAGCCCATTATAATGCAAATCTGCAATCAGAAGAGCAGGGTTGCCTTGGTAAGGCCAGTCAGGTTTTAAAATTCGAACTAATCTTGAACAAGCACAGAAACCTACTTGTCAAATTAGAAGTTGCCTGGCCCAGGCATAAACACAGAAATATGTTGAAGATGCTTTAAGAATCATCATTTTTATTTGGGTGTCTAAGCGCTCGCTCCTCAGTCCCTCTGTGAGTCCAGCCCATGTCCTTTGCAGCTTAGTCCTATAGACTTGTGCTTTCCCACAAATTCAGGGATGAGTCCTGGCTGACAGCTTGTCAGGGCCATCCCATTTGCATAGTACTAAATTCTAACAGGAATTAATTCTTTTAATGGAACACGTACTTCATGACACTTGTGGCATTGAATATTTTAAGCAATAAATAATTTCTTAAGAGATTAAATATTTTCAGACTTTAAAATGAAACTGGTTTTATAAAGTGCTGAAGAACTAGTCTATCAGTAAAGTTAAACTGGCCTATTAAAAATATTATCTCTGGCCTTCCTAGATGAGATTAATGTCCAAGTGCAAAATTTTTTAGGAAGAGTTTGTAATTATTAATTCATTTGCTAAGCATAATCTCTTGAAAAGCGATAGTAAAATTTAATCCTCGTCTCTCAACATTTTCAAGCTGGTCATGGAGCTTTAAGATGACTGACTGTGTAGCTGCAGTTTCCAAAGGCTCCCTGAAGTGCACCCCAAAGTGTAACAGTTACTGGAGTACTTTAGTGCATGCATGGGAATCTTAGGCACAACCAATTCACATTCTAATTTCATTTTAGTTGGTTTAATGTGTGCTGCTTTCTCTTGTTTTAGTCTTCGTAGATCCTTCCATGGTTAGGTGCCTACTAAGCACTAGAAAACACTTCAGCATACTATGGCCAGTTTTAATTAGCCTGATTATAGGAGTGTCCATTGCCTGGCATTTTTACTCTTTCTTTTTGCTCTGTCCTTCTGTTGTGTCTCTGCAAATATTTTAGATTGTAAACTTGTTGGGGGGAAGGTGAGCAAAAATAATTTTTTCATTATGGGTATTTGAGCAATCCTGAGACACCAGGACTTGGAATTTCAAAGGTCATAGCACCAATAAGTGACAGCATTTCTCTCTGGCATCTTCTGCATCCCCCTGCCCCAGCTTTTTGCAACTGGGTTGTCTTTTTTCATAGTTTCTCTCCCACAGTTGTCAGAATAGGAAGATTAATGTCTCATGGAACAAAGTTTTCATTCCAAGTGAATGGTGAGTGCCAGGACAGGAACAGAAAGTTTTACCATTCAGATTAAATAATTCGTTTTATATGAAGTACCTTATATATCTTACACAAACCTAAGTCACAATAAGTTTCTTGAAATATTAAAAGAATTAGAATATGGAAACCTATAAATATTAAGAGGCTTTATGAACCTGAGAAATATATGAAATACAGAAATAGTTTGAAATTGTCAGGATCATGTTTTCCTTAAATTTCCTCACAGTGCTTAGTAAATTTTTTATTTGCAGTTGAGTACTATCATAATTTATCCACTTGGCATTTGAAGAAAACACAGTTGCTTGAACAGTTTGCTCCCTGAATTGAAGAGAGGCAGAAAAATACTTTTGCAGTCTTTTTTTTCCTTCTGATCTGTCACAAGCATTGCAAAAATGCCCCTGCAGAGACTTCCTCAGACTTATCAACATTTGTTTAGGTCAAACACTCCAAACACAGCAGTGTTTGCTGGGAGCATGCAGCTGTTAGCAGGAGTCAAACTATGCACTGGACGGACCTTAACCAACCATCCCCACTATGAGGATAAGAATCTGAGGGAGAGAACAAAGCAGGTAAGAGATTTCTGATTGTTTAAAGTAATTCTTGCCCATGTCAGCAGTTCCACTCCAGAAAACAAATGTCCTCTTTAATGGTATACTGCAAAAGGAATCACATGCTTTACTCGTGGAGGTCACTTACTGTCAGACACAGGCCCAGGATTTAACTGCTTTGGGATCTCCTGACTCACTTCTGGTGGCTGGTGTGTGTCTGAACAGCTCTGTGCCTGGGTACCCAGCTAGTCCCAAGGGCAGTGGCGTGGCTGCTGGGGCATCCGTAGATCCTGGTGCTCACTTGGGCTGTTAAACCCACATGGAGCATTCCCTGATACTCCCTTCAGTTCGCAGACCAGCACACAGCACTGGATATAGAAACCACCCTGAGAAACTGCACCCGGAGCTCGGGAGACTGGTTTTCATAACCTACCCTTTTCTGTACTTGAGACATTCCCAAAGCCTGAGAGCACCATCCAGTGTTGTGTAGCCAGCAGCATCCTGGCCATGACACACAACCCCATGTGGCTCCTGAATAAAACATTTATAGATAGTTTCTATAATACTGCATTCCCATGGTTTCTCAGTCTCAGTTCTTTGTCTGGCTCAAGGGAGAGGAGTCATGACCGAGCAAACAGAGCAGTAGTGGTGATGTGGTGTGTGTTGGAGCTTAGTTTCCTTGTTCTCCAGATTTACCAGATCTATGCCAAGCGCTCTCCCGGCGACGTGCACGGAATCCTGCGGTCCTTTGGCACGGACTACGTGATCCTGGAGGACAGCATTTGCTACGAGAGGAGGCACAGCAGGGGCTGCCGCCTGCGGGACCTGCTGGATGTAGCCAACGGCCATGTGAGTGCTACAGACAAGATGAGGAACAAAATGCATTTTGCTTGACTTCGCTCTGACACGCAGTTACCATCTGAGGTAGCTCAGCGTGTTTGCACTGTGGCAAGGGAAATCTCCTGGAGCCTTTAGACATTCTCAAAATGGCCAAATTAACACTGCTTGCAATTAAGGGTATCTGAGAATAAAAAAGGGGGAATTCAGCCTGGGCAGGATAAGTAGTCACTTCCTGACGAGCTCCAGGTTAGCAGCACACAAGCAGAGTTCCCTCCCAGGTGTAAGTCACTTCAGAGCTTCAGTTCCCTCAGCGTGGTTCTGTTACTGCTCTGTGTGAGGGGAGTTCTCAGGCATTTCTGGGGCTGAGGTGGAGCCAGAGCAGACTGCACAAGCCCAAGCAGATACGGACCTCTGATTTAGAGACAGTACTATCAGTCTTACTGGTTTAAAGCTGTTGTCTTCCTCCCACTTGTTTCATACTGTGAACAAACCTGGCCAGCCTGACCCAGTGAATGCATTGTTGAAGTTGTTATGAACTTGTTATTGCCTGTAACTGTGAATTGGCTAAAGATATTTCACACATCTGTTCCATTTCATTGCAGATCATGGATGGCTTGGGAGAGAATGAACCTGATTTGAAACCTTCGTTGTATCCTCGCTTCTGTGAGGAAATAAAAAAAAACCTTCCTTCTTACACCATGCACTTCACCAGGGTGTTTCAAAACAAAACATTCCATGTTTACAAACTTGCCAAGCATAAATAATGTTTCTAACCATAGCTTCAAGTTCAGTATTTCACTGCTAGGACCCACACTAGGAAATGCAGATGAAGTTTACAAACAGGTTACATCTGTAAGAGATTTTACACCTATGGTTTCTTGTTTAATTACTGTGATTTTTTTTTTAGACAATTTAGTTTTGATAACATTATCGATGTTACCAGAATTTTCATGGATTCATAAATAAATGCTAGCAGGGACCATTTTGATTATAAATTCTGACCCTCTGAATACTTAGGTTATAATTTTTTTCCAGTTTTAACTGATTTGGAGACAGACAAAGGTAGCAGCCTGCGGGAGCACTGCTGAGTGCCAGCCTGTGAATCTGCTCAGTTCAGATTTTTTCCTCTCAAATGATAGAAATCCAGTGGAAGCAGCCCATGCTACTCCTGCCCTAAGTAAGCATTGCCTTTGTGAATCCTTAAAATGAAGTTTTGTCTTACAGTCTGATCCTTTTTGACAGATCTTTGTGCTCTTTGAGTGCCTCTTTTTTGAATTCTTTGGGAATGTATGCGGATATGAGTTTCCAATCTTGTGAGTGTGATTGCAGAATCAGTGAGTGCAGATTAAGCAAACAATTTTGAAGAAAAAACTTCAATCTTTGGTCCAGCATTTTTAGTGATCAGAAGCAAACTGGTTTATAACATTAAGTGTTTAATGATGGAGTGTTACGTATTTCTAGTGAGAAAAAAGGCTGGAGCATGCTTGATCCATGTTGCATGTTTGTATCCTTGTAAAATGCTCAGAACAAGAATCCAAATTTCTCAGTTTGGATTCTCACAACACTTTTCTGTATATATTTTCTGAACTAGAGGGGATCCTTTTTCTCCCCATGTGAATCCCACTAGGACAGCAAAATTGAACAAAAGAAAAACTCATCTCTAAATCAGCAGGAAACCGGTATTTCGAATACATTTACATAGTAGAGCTTTGTTTTGTATTTTTTCAGACACAAAGCTCTATATTTTAGCACAAAATCATTGTTTCCTTGTTCTTTAGCCTAAAACAGAGACTACCAGTATTTTAGAATGATGCGGAAGATTAAGTGAAGCCAGACCTCAATGCTGAGAATTTTGTGATTTGTTTGTACCCTTTGTCTTTTTACCAGCCAGAACTTCGTGAATTGTATTGGATTTCTAAATGTTATGAAGGTACCACATGGCTTTTGCTGTGTTTTTAGCACTGCTTTGGTTTTAGATTGAAATTAGAAATCAGATTTGGAAGTCTCACAGTACTCTCCATCTTAAATTAGACATCCACTAGGCTCATTTGTTTCTTAGGAAAAACAGAACTGTAATAATCAAGTGCCTCTAGGCCCAGGTTGAATTAACATTTGAACACCTCTAAGAGTGTTTGTGGCCTGTGCAAATAACTCAGTTATAGTAATTACCACTGCAATTAATTTCTAATGATGGGAAACTTAAAGTGCTACAGATAGCAAACTCCACATTTAATTTAATCAAGATGTGTAATGAGATTAGCTGTCACAACTGAGCTGGGCTCCAATTCCAAATGATTTAAGTGTTCTCCCTTTCAGTTGTACCAAGGTAAATTACCGAAGAGATGGAGATGGTTATGTCACATGCTGAAACAATTTTATATTCAGTAAATACTCATTAAACAATGTTCAACATCGTTCTGCCTTTCTCTCTGGCACAGAAGGCTGTGCTGTAGCCAGGCTGTGTTAAATCACACACTGACAGGAGCTGGGTTGTTACACTGAGCAGCTGAAACTCCTGAGTAATTCTTAGCCTGTATCCTTTAATGAGGTTGGAGACCACTGCAGTTTAACATAATGCAATAATAAAACATTTTAATCAGTATTAAAACTTTAATTAGGCCTGTAATGATGCATGGTTGTTCTTGCTGCAAGCCTGGGTCAGTGAATCCCTCAGTGAGTGCCTTCAGTAATTGAAAACAAGCACACAAAAGGTAAAGTATGTCCGGGCTGTATGGCTTGTTCTAGAATGCAATTGGATCTTTCTGGAAAGGTGCAGTAACTTTCCTTTGGTGGCGGGAGGGATTCCCAGGCCCAGTGATACCCTGTTGTCTTCAGAATTTACTTGTAGGTAACAGCTGAGACTAAGAAATCCTGACTGGAACAGTAATTATTTTTAAACAGACTTATTCCAAAAACGCAGTCTCTGATATTGCCAAAGGAGAAATTTAACCTTTTCATAGAAACTACCAAGTGCAAACTGGTTTGTTCGGGTTTTTTTAAACAGAAAGATGTACTAAGAAAGATTAGCAGAAAGGTTTAACACTAAGGGATATTCAAGGGACTGTAATGCAGCATTCGGACACCAACCTGCTTAAAACAGTAAATCCAAGTACCAAGGGCCAAAAGCAGTTCCCAGCTCAGAGGGAGCAGCTCCTCCCTGCCCCTGTTTGAGACAAGACCTGGGAGGGCAGGGACAGCTGGGAGGGGCTGGGGCAGAAGGGTTTGGCACCTCCCATTCCCGAGGTACGACCCTTACTGATAACCAGCAGTGGAAATGGCAGGGACAGGGCTCCTCCTGTGTGTTCCTTGGTGTCCACAAGGCCTTTTGTGCTACATGTGATCAGTGGGATTGTGGTATAAATTACTTTTTTTTAGATTGCAGAGAAAAAAAGGCTGTCGAGGAGCCAGAACGTTTTTAGGGGAGAAAAGCCTTTGAGATCCATAAGTGTATTTTCATTTCTTGTTTCAGTGTTCTGCTGGTGGGATCTAACATAGTTATTTTATAGTATGTTGTTGTAAAGAGATGTAATGACTATTGTATACTAAATAAATTGTGTAATTTGAAAGTCACTTTTTTTGCTTGTTTTTATGTTGGGGTGGGTTGAGAAAGACCTGGTTAGGGAATCAGCTTTGTTTCAGTTCATATGGAGGAAAGCAAAATATTTTTCATGAGGAAGTTTTGGCTTCTCAGGCTCATTATATTGTGTATAGCACTGACTTTTGGAATCACCTTTGTGTTTTAACAGCTCACTGGGCTTCCTTTGTTAGAAGCTAAAGGTATCAGCCATGATTTTTACCAGTCATCATCCAGTGTGTGTTAACTCCAGTAAGGTCAGTAGACTGAGGCAGTATATCCATTTAAATAAATATTATTTCCTTATTTATTAAGTGTATTTTAGATAGATAGATACATAGATAGATAGATAGGTAATAAAAGCATATATTAAATGCTTTGACCAAGAGGGACCTGCTTCTTTCCACACTGTAGCTCAAGGTAAGTATTTTTAATAAACAGAAAGGTGCATTCTTTGGGAGTAAAGAAGCACATTTCAAGGGCTGTAAGTGCAGTAGGATGTCTTGATGTGTGACTCTTGTGACAGGAGTTGCAGGATTGTGCAGAGCTCGAGATACAACTGCCCATGTGTAGGACTGGTCTAAAGCGGGTTTGGGGGAGTTTGTCACCAACATTAATTAGGGATTAATGTAATTGATGGGATGTAAGCCATACATCGTGTTCTTGCACGGAGGGGATTCTGGGCTCCAGAGAGCCTCCTCCTTTAAATCCCCAGGAGGTGGTTGTGGGTTTTAGCATTTTTGTAATTAAGAAAATGCTCAACTTTCTTCTGCCCACCTAATCCTGCTTCTTTACAGCCCTGTTTTCTCTTCTAAACCTGCTGGGCAGTAGGTCAGACCTAAGGACAATCAGCTTTCCTATGTCTTGGCTCCATGTTATGTACTTGGAATGTCATTTTAACAGGGGAAGACCACAAAGATTAATATAGTTGACAGGCAGACAGATTAAATACTAATATCCACACGATTATTTAAATTTCAGACCTTTACAAACATTTTATGCTAAATAAAATGTTCTTACTACATGTTTAAAGTCTGTAAAGAACATGGAAGAAGATTAATAAAAGTACTAGATTACTGAAAATCCCACTACCTAGGGACCCAATGGGTTTTTTTATTCAATATTTTTCCTTCCCCCCTGACCTGTGGCCCAGCTTTCCATGGAAAGCCAGCTGTTCTCCCTAGGAGCCATGGCAGTGCTGGGATAAGCCTTTCTGTAGAGGCACTGAAATATTTGTGTGTGTCTGTGCGAATGCAGAACAAGTGAGAATATGATTTCAGCAATTGCACAGTAATTAAAAGAGCAGCATGCAAATTAAAACAGATAAATTAAGTGAACTAATTAGTAATCTCTGGAAAGAGGAAGAGTAGGCTTTAATAGGGCATGACAGCTGCAAATGAGTGTGTCCTATTACTGAGATTATATCGACACAACTTCCTACAGCAGTTTTGAAATGTTTCCTGCCCTTTTGTTTTATTCGTATGTTCTGTACAAGGTGGGGCTCACTGTTGAGTACAGAGGCAGCTCCCAGGCTCTGGGGGTGTTGTTTTAATGTTTGGTTACAAAGTAGGGCCACAGCTGTAACGGGGAAGGAAGCAGCAGTAGGGCAGCAACATTTGGGAAAAGCACAGAGACATGTGAGCCGCAGCAGCTCTGTGGCTGCTCTGTGACCTGTTTGTCCCCAGCGCGTTCCTGGACAGCAGTTGTACTTGTGGTCACTCTCACCCAGGGACCAGTCTACTTTCTCAGGGATGGAGGAAGAGCTTTGACAAGGTCTCATTCCCCTGGGGAAACCCCAAAGGGGCCCTTGGGTGTGTAACTGGATCCTGAGCCCACCAGCAGCAGCTTTTCAGGCAACACAGCACCTGTGACTCACATCTGTGGAAGCATCTGATCAAAACTGAGAGAAATAATTCAACAGAGTCCACACTTTAGTCATCCTTAAACACAAACAAGGCAGAGACACCCTGGACAGAAGGCTGGTTTATTATTTATATGGTGCCTGAGATAGGCAGGACACTTCACAGGCAAATAAAGACAGTGTTGGCCCCAAGGAGCTTACAGGATAAATTAAATTAAAACCAGCCAGAGCAACAGCATGTCCATAGGTATGCAAAGAACACAAGGTATGTAGACAGAATTACTGCTGTTTCAGGAAGGAATAGATTTTTGTGCATAACATATATTTAGTTCATTTTTCATATCCTGTTTGTGACTGCTGAGATCACTGAATCCAGGAGCTGGCACACTGGACTTGTGAACACTGCAGGATGCTTCAGCCAAGGTTTCCTCCCAAGCCAATGTCAGTAAAATTACAAAACCACAGACTCTGTATTGTCTGTGAACCAAAACCATTGGGTGTGGGATTTAGGTTTTCCAGAGGACAATGTCCACCACACCTGCAGTGTGTAACCAGTGGTTAATGGTGCATTCAAGTTTTTCCAGAGTGTGGCACAAATGCACGTGAGAACAAGGTACTGTGTGAACATTTCTCATTTGGGAAGCATTCAAACTGAGCTGGCCTGCAGACAGCATTCACCTACTTACGGGTTTTAATACAGGTATAAAAATAAAAGCCAGACCTCCCGAAACAAGCTACTGATGCAACTGTGAGCAAAGCAGTTTTAATCTGTTACAATACATTGTTTCATGCTTTGTTTTAATGAAACAAATTATTAGAATTATTAGAAACTAGGACATAATCATATTATTAGCTCATAATATATAATGTACATATTACATATAGTTTTTACATATTATAATAGATATAATTTACATATGATACATAGAAGAAGCAGCACAGCTTAAAGATTTTGGGTTTGCTACACTGTGCTCCATTTATCTGTACAAGTGGTCTCAATTTAAAAAATAAATCAAAATTAATTTAGTGGCACCTTCTCTCTTCCAAATATTGTCAAGTTTATGAAAAATCCAGCACCGTAGCCAGATATTGAATGATCTGAAAAAGGGACTGATTAATTTAGATCATAATATTCCACCCCCTGCTACTGCTGTTAGCTTTTCCCTGTTTCTCTGTCCCCAGGTATGTCCTGCAATGTTTCTATCAAAGGATATTTAACAAAACACGAGGGACACAATTGTAGATGCAAATAACACAGTTCAGAGGCTGATTTAGGCTCAGTTTAGCAGCTCATTAGGAATGAGAGATTATGGTGAACTGTGGTGTTGGCTACTCAAATTCCTGTCCAGCCCCCTTTGAGGCATGTAGCCGGAAAACCTGGTCTTTTCCTTAGGAAAAGTACGTAGTTGTAAGCAGCTGGCTTCATATGTTGTGCCTAAATTCAGCTTCTGCCCTTGTACAGCAGCATAAAGGGATTTGATCACAGTATAACTGAAGTTCCAGTTCATCCATCTGCTTTATTTCTTTACCTGCACTGTGTTCAGTGATCAGGGCTGTCACTGGGCCCAGCGTGGGAAACAGGAGGGATATAATACACCATGGACTTGATTTACATGAGAAAAAGACAAGGTGGTTTTTGTCTTCAAATAACTATTAAAGCACCAGAAACAGCACACCCAGCATGCTTCCCTCGGCTCCAGCACACCTCAGGCCGTGTGCACTGGGATCGATCAGAGTCCTGCATTACTTCAGTGACAAAAAATACCTGTACTTCTTAACCACTGTATGCGAATGACTGAATACCCCGGATTCTCTCTTTGTTCTTCCCAGTTAGTGTATATCCCAAGATGCAAACATCCAGGATGTCCCAAGATTAGCTCCTACTCAGTTTTCAACTAGCTGCCGAGTGTGCCTTCTTAGTGGGAATCTGAATCCCTTAAATACCAAGTTAAAAAGGCCGGGTGGGGGTATTATAGAGCGGGAGTACAAAAAACTGTGCCTCACCTGTGCTTCCAGAACTGAAAACAGCAGCCTTGGGGAGCTACAGGTCTCCTGCTTCTCTGCGTGAGTACAGCTCCCTCAGTTTCTCGAACTTGGGTCCCCACTCGTGGATGTCCTCGCAGGCGCTGCCGTCGCCCAGCCCCGCGGAGCTGAGGGAGCTGAGGCTGCCGGCGCTGGAGCCGGCGCCCTCGGTGCAGAAGACGCGCAGCGAGTCCTGCGGCGCGGCCGGGGCGCGGCGCTCGGCCTCCCTCAGCACGGCCGACAGGACCCGCCCGAGCTCCGCGCTCCCCGCAGGCCCCGCTGCCGCCCCGGGCCGGGCCCGCCGCGACACGGCCCTCACGGCGCCCTGCCGCTGCGGTGCGGGCTCCTTCTTCTTGGGAAGCGAATAGGCTGGGCTGCCTTGGATAGACACCTGCAGCTCCGCCATGTTGTAGGCGTCCTGCAGGGAGAAATCGGGCACATGGAATTAACACTCTCTGTAGGTCCCAAAAGTTCGTCTTCTGGTGGGAATAAAGAAGGAATGATCTCGAGTCAGTCTGTCCGCTGTGAACACCTGAAGGGTTGGGTGCTCTGCCAACTCTGCCACCTGCAATGCACCTGAGAAAGGCTGTGAGGAACGCCTGTGCAGTCTGCACTGCTGCAGTCAGGGTCAGAATCAAGTCTGACTTCGTACCAAAAGCTAAATAAACGTGACAGAAATGCCCCAATCTTTGTTCTGAGATTCAGATCTGAGTGTGTCTTACCATCACTGGACACTGATACCACAAGCATGGCAGAAGAGGTGAGAAAGGGTATTCACAAACAGCACCTTAAAAAAATCTTTCTGCAGTAGTAGTTCAAAAATCTGCTGTGATTCCTGATAAATTTTTACCAGTCTCTGGAATAATGGCTAATTATGTTACATGGCAGTGGCACAATTTTAAAAGCCAAGTAAAACTACCTACTCCCAAAGAAGTCACTAATTCCCTCCCAGCTCAGCCACAGTAAATGTTGTCTGGGAATTGTGCCACAACCTCTGCCACAAAGCTGCCAATGCCAACAATTAATGGCATTCACTGATCAGAATCAGTGAACCTTTGTGAAGAAGTGAAGTCCTGTCCCCCAGCATCCTTCACCTCCCTACAACCCAAAGGTTGTGTCCCTGGACTGGTTTACAGGCCAAAGAAGAATGCTGACAGGTGGTAGGAGACAGAGGTCATTACAGCAAACAAGTAATTATTTGTATTGCTAATACTGTTCATGGGAACAGAAGCCATCAGTGACAGAGTTGTAAAATCAGCACTTCCCAAAAGATTTCTTTAGTTCTCCAGCATGTGGCACTGTGCATAACCATGCTGTAAGAGATTAACCGAGGTAATCTCAGCGAGTTTTGCTGAATTTCCCCTGGAGGCAGAGAACGATTTAAATCCCCCCACCTGCAATCAAGAAGCTGCCTAAGTGGCAGGATGGGGGGGGTTGGGACAGGAGCTGTTTATTCCCATACCTCCAGAGACTGAGGAGTGTTGGTGATGAACACCAAGACCTGCAGCCCAGATCCCTGCCTTAGGCACATCCTAAGTTAGTGCAAACTCCAGTCCAGCCCCACTCTGAGCATGGATACCAGGAGAATCCATGACATGCAGCAACTTCTCATCGTACTCAAGTTAAATGGGAGCTTGTTCCAATACAAACTCGAGGATCATCCCTTTGCTGACCTGGGTGATATTAAAACCATCCTTCACTGCTACTAATTGTTCATTAAAATGACACATTTCTTCTGATAATAAACCTTTCTGGTCTGGCCATCTACAAACCCAACTCAACCCCTGCCTCTGGGTCCAGAGCTGGCTTTTAACAATATATGGTGGTCAGTTGAGTTCAGTGTGTACTCAACAATGCACTGACCTCCCGCAATTTTTATGAGCTCCTAATTTCTCAGGGGGATAGTTTTATTTATTTCAGATGCAGAAACTCCTTCATACGACAACCTCTTGTCCCCATAGCCCTACCATACACTAACATTACAAAAATGAAACTCTCTTATCCAAGTGGCCTCATGATCCTTTTGTTGAGGTAACATTAGAACACAACTAAGTGGTGTAATTCTAGGTATTTTGGGGACTTGTTTGTTTGTTTGGGGTTTTTTTTAATCAAGACAAACAACTAGGTTTTAGCTTTAAAAGTTTCAGCTGCAATCCCAGCAACTGTTAAATCTGAATAATTTAGGAAGAGTACCCAGAACCCAGAGAAGCTTCACTCCAAGCACTGTTTCTTCAGGCAGAGTAATAGCCTCAGATGGAGATCATCAAGTTACTAATTTAATTCCACTGCTTAAAATAAGGAGTATATTTTAAGAACTCTCCAAAAGTAATTAAACATGTCATACAGTAACTGTAGATTTCCTCAAAGAGACCTTCTGGGTGTAAAATTGCAAAATATTGCAGAGGAAGTTAATCTGATTAAGGAAAACAGGATTTATAGCTGTCTATGTTATCACATGGAAAATGTCTGTGTTTATTACATTCCCACTAATTCACCAAGAAAATAAGGATACTCTACAAGTAAGAATATTTTTAAATCACTGGCTTTTTTTGGCCCATCAAACTGGCACCATGACTATTATTACCTCTGCAGAGTCTCACCACCCCTTGAATCCATTAAATGAACAGTTGGCAATGAAGTTTATTACCTTTTATAAACATAGAAAGCATCTATAGGTCAGTAAATAATCTATTAAGAGTACTTGTTTACAATATCCACAGTTTTCCTTCAAAGCTCTGCCTTCCACTGACACATTAAAACCTTAGAACAGCCAGCAGGAATGTTAATAATACCTGCTTTGGGTATAATCTGCTCTACTCTAAGTATAAACAGCTTGTGTTCACGGGTGTATTTATCTCCAAAACACAAAAATGCAGAAAGGTTCTTCCACAACCACCACATGCCCCAGGGCTTCAGAGGAGCCAATTCAGCACCTCCCCTTCCCAACAAGTGAGGTGTGAACATCTGCTGTTGGAAGCAGTCTCTGGAAAAGCCTGGCCATGAGAAACAGTCACACCAGGCTCTTCCAAGCCCTTGGAGCTCCAGCAGAAATGAGCCCTGAGAACCTCAGTGTCTCCTGAGCCCCAAAACCAGACCCAGCAGCTGTTAGTTCCCAACTGCTAAACTCGCCCTACGGGCTCCTTCCAACACGTACTCAGGATCACTGGCTTTAAGACAAATTAAAAATGGATAAGCACTTATCTCTGCTTAGGAAATTGCAGCCTGGTGTACAGACCCTTCCAAATAATTAATCTGCCAATTGCAGGGCTGAATCAGCAGAACAAAGGGTGAGGACAAAGCACAAAATACATTTTCCTTAACATGGTGAGCCACCAGTCCCCTCTTAATTGTAACATAACAGTGATCCTTACTTCATCTTGCTCCCCACCCCCTTCTTCATTGTAGTTGAGGATGTTTTCCCTGATGTCCTCCAGATCCTCAGGATGAGCAGAGCCGTGGTAAACGCCTCCGTGCAGACCCTTGCGCGTCTTCCAGTGAGCCCAGAGGAGGCCGGCACTGAGCAGAGCTGTGGGAACAGAGGAGCAGAGCAGAGGTGATGCAGGCACCAGTAAACCCCAGTGCACGGCAGGGCCAGCACGGCTGCACTCTGGCCTTCTCAGAAAACGTCTGGGGTTTGCACTTTTCAGTGTGGTGAACATCAAACACAGAAGAAAAGCCTTTAAAGAGCATTTTGCAACACCCTTTAAAGCCCAACTCGAAGTTGGTTAAAGACTAAGTCCTGTCTCTGACCTGTCTCTGTCCTGTGTGGAGTTGAACTTTGTCACAGAAAATGCATTACAGAGGGGAACAAAAAAGTAATAACATGTTGACAGTAACAGACACAATTACACACAAATGAAACACAAGAAGACACAAGACAAAACAGGAAATTACTTTTAGATGTTTTACTAGAAAACAAGAATCAGGCACATTTTGCCTTAGCATTCATTGACTTAAACAATTTTCTTAAATGCTGAAGTGCATTTTACACAACTGACAAGCTTCAACATCAGATACTGAACATTCTATAAATAGAAACTTGTGTATCACCGTGTTACCAACTCTATAAAAATTGATAAAAGCTCAGAGTAAGACCTCAAAGCATTGAATACCATAAATTACAGGTGCAGTGAATTAAGGAAACTAGAATCTCTTACAGAATTATCTACATGGCAGCAGTTCTGGGGAGCAGCATCTAAATGACCTTGGGACTGAAACTGGGGTACACACAGGTCCATGCCCTGCACTCCTCTAACATAAAAAGCTATTATCAGCCTCAGCTATCTGGGATTCCAAGAGCTGTGATACCACTTAGCTTCCCACAAATTTGCTGCTCATATTTGCATAGCAAACATAGTATCTAGCAGTGCTGGGGAAAATGATGGTATTTCCATACTCTTACTACAACCTCTGAATGAAACTGCATTAACTAAAAGCCAGGAGAAAAATCCTATGTCTTTACTCAGGCAAACTTCCATGACATTTGAATAAACAAGAAAGACTCCAAGATGTGATCCTTCCTCACTAGTAAGATCCTTCTGGTTTTCCTCTTCTTTCTGAGATCCAATGCCTAAGCCTGAACATGGCTGATGAAGCCAAAAGCAGCTGTTTAGGAGCTGGGACACAACTAGCAAGATGCAAAGTCTGCACCTGCCTGACCAGGGTATTCCTATCAGACAGAAAGTTTCTCCTAGGCCGAAAAATCTGTTTCATGCTCAGCAGTATTTTAAACAATGCTTATCTGGTAGTAATTTCCACTCTTGCTGTTCAATTGCATTTGCTTCCAATTATGCATCTGAACAGTTCCTCAGCAATGAAGTGAAAATGTGAAGAAAACAGAACTGCAGAGACCTTCAGTAGCTCACAAATGTTGGTTCACTTAGCGATGGATGCACAGAGGGATGAGAAATCAGTGACGGGACCACAGTGAAGGAATGAAGGCAGAGTCGAGTCTCCCTCAGGAGTTTTCAGCAGGAGATGAGGCGATGACAGCTCAGGACAGGTGGACACGTGAGCTCACCAGAGGTAATACAAGACATAGTTGCCGTAGCTACCTAAGAGCGCCAGGAAGCAGACGCAGATGGCGAAGAGGGAGGTGAAGCTCAGGCCCGTGTCCTTGTGGAAGATGGCCAGGGTGATCTCGCAGTGGCGCCCGGTGTAGCCGTCGGGGCAGTGGCACTGGAAGGTGGTGGGGGACAGGGACACGCAGGTGCCGTAGTTGCAGGGCTGCTCGGCGCACGCCGTGTACACGCACTGCCGGCCTGAGGCGTTCTCCAGGATCATGTGTCCCGCAGGGCAGCTGCTCACACCAAGGCAAAATAGGACCATTAGACTGGGAGAAAACAGCCATGACAGCACTGAAGATTTTAAAACACACTTTGGTGACACACTGCATGGTTTCTGAAGCAGCCACTGGGAGTAAGTTATGCGAAATCATTACAGGTTGTAGCTTTTCCTGAGGCAGCCATACCACGAGCTCCACAACTTCAAACCCGTATGTCTGGGGCTTTCAGAACTCTGATAGTTCCACTGCCTTCTGCAAGATTATCCTGGTGAAAACCAGCTGGGTTGGGGTCTGCAGTTCTGGCTAGGCAGGACAAGCTGTGCTATGTTCTTTGAGTTTCCAGAGTTAGAGAACTCCATTTGTGTGCACAGTGGCAGTCAGGAGTGTGTGCAAACATTAAGGTGTTTGTAAGTAAAGTGTACATTTGCACACCACAACCAACAGGAATTAGTGTTGTCCTGACCCCAGCCCCAGCCACACACACAAGAATCCAAGCTTAATGGTGTGGTGTTCCTAAAGCAGCTGGAGGAGCCTGGGAGGGAACAGAGGTAACAGCCTGGGGCTGCGTAAGAAATCAGACCCTCACAAGAGAGAGCATTGACACTGCACAACACAAGCTTTACAGCACAGCCAGAGAACTGTGCCACTCCAGCTCACACAGCCTCCTCTCCTGGTTCCAGGGTTTATAGACATTCTGGATTTGCTGCTTCTCTGTAAATGTTTTCCATTAGACAGGCAGCTGAACTTGCTCCAGAATCCCTGGAGCCAGGCTGATTTACATCAGATGAGGGTGGTGCCTGCAAGGACAGAGTAACCTGCTGCCCGTGCAGGTGTCCAGCTTTGTGTGCCACTGTGGTTCCAGGGATTTGATGAGATTGCCAGGGGCAGCCTTCAAGCTGCACAGTTCAACATCCACCCTTTCCCACCTCATTCTGAAAGATTTTGTGCTTCTATTTTCACCAATTACCTGCACTCATGCATCATCCACAAATCAATACAAATAAATTCCTGGTTGCAAGGGTTATTCCTACAGGCCTCCGAAGAACAGCCTTCTTTGATGCCTTGGGCACTCAATACTGACACCATCTCCTTCCCATGAGTGTCCAGAGGGATTCTGTAGTTGTTAAATCTGACATCCTTCATACATCCTGCAGCAAGGCACAAAGAGACAGTTTTAAAAACCATTCAGCAAGAATCATTTGAAGCAGCTGTAATATTTGGCAGTTTATGCTTAACAAAGGACACAGGCTATCAAAGTTTAAATCCAGGACTGAATTCACTTAAACTTTCATGGCATTGTCCTTCATTTTTGGACTGAATTTGCTGGAGTTTTAGATCAAGATTCCCAGCCGTTTCCATGAGAATCAAGTGTTGCTGCAGGCCTGTGCTGGTTTTGGCTGGGGCAGACTTAATTCTCTTCCCAGGGGCTGGTGTGGGGCTGTGTTTTGGATCTGTGCTGAACACAGGATTGATAACATGGAGATGTTTCTGTTCTTGCTGAGCAGGGCTCACACAGAGCCAAGGCCTTTCCTGCTTTTTGTAGGGCCATGCTGGGAAGGAAGGTGGGGATGCACAGGAGGCTTGGAAGGGACACAGCCAGGACAGGTGACCCCAGCTGACCCAAGGGATGTTCCAGACCATATCACATCATGCACAGGATGCATGCAGTGAGGGGAAGAAGGAGGAAGGGGAGATGTTTGGAGTGAATGTGTTTGTCACCCCAGGTAACCATTCCACAGGACATGGCCCTGCTCTCCTGGAGCTGCTGAACACCTGCCTGCCCGTGGGAAGCAGGGAATTCATTCCATGTTTTGCTGTGCTTGCATGCATGGCTTTTGCTTTCCCTATTAAACTGTCTGTATCTCAACCCAGGGGTCTTCCAGCTTTTACCCTTCTGATTGTCTCCCTGATTCTGCTGGTAGGGGAGCGAGCGAGAGGCTTTGAGGGGCTGGAGGCTGGACGGGGTTAAACCATGACAGGGCCCCTATTTGCCTGAGTTAAAGTCAGTGGAATATCGACCCCTCCACTGTGATTTCCATCGAAAAGCCCAAATATTGTGGAAAATCTGTTACACATGCATAACCTAACTGTTCTGTTTTTCAATGTACCAGTAAAAATTGTGTTTGGCTGATTTTAAATTGTAGCTTACGGCTTAACTTTATAGTATGAAGAGCGAACCACAACTAATGGTGAAGGAGTCTTCAATCAGAGATAGAAAATTTGTACTGAAGATGGGTGACATTAACTCTGTATCCACGAGATGCCTCAGCATGAAAACATATACTTTGATTAATTAAGTACATTTTATGACTTTGAAGTCCTTAAAGTTTCAGCTACTTAGCAGCAACCTTAATTGTCCTAATTAAAATGATATTCATGCAACCATTTGACTTCTTTATTTACTTAAAAACAAACACTATTACTCTCATAAATAAAAAATTCAAAATATGCTCCCTAATTCACATAATAAACGTTATTTATTGGAATACTTCTAGTAAAGCAATAGAAAACAATCTTTTTCTAAATAATTTGTGGTACACTGATGTTGTAAATTATTACTCTATTTAATTTTTCTCCAGGCACTTTTGTATTACTCACTGAGGTACTTTTGCCTGGTGAAAACGTGACCAGGTTGTTCTGAATGGATTTACTAGGACCCAGTTAAAGAGGTGCAGGGCATGGGAGAGAGGTGACCTACAGACACCAGGTAAATTTAACCAGCAGTGATGTGTCTTCCTCGACAATAAAAGCTGTGCTGCTGTGCTTTACTTACACTGTGGGTTTAGGCAAAGGCCAAACTTCCAGCTGAGCTCAGAGCAAAGAGCTGCCATGGATATCCCAGACTTACAGTTCTTTATATTTCTCCTTTGTGGAACTACTCAATTTCCAGGCTGGAAACTGATTTGCTTTTAAAAGACACCATGACCTCATCCACTCAGTTGCTAAAAATTCAGATTTTTAGCTCTAATTCAATAAACCATTTCTAATTTTAGTTAATGCTTTGACTGAGTGTAAAATCCAGTAATACAGAGGTAATAAACCAGGATTTGGTGGGTGCTATGCAATGCACATATAAAATGGAAAAATTCCTTTCAGCACAGGGACAGATGTGTTTGGGAAGGAATGAGAGCTGCCAAACAGACTGGACAGAACCATGCACTGAACCAGCTCTGTCTATCCAAGGCAGGGAGCCATCCACAGTCCACCTGGGAGAAGCTTCTGGATCTCCAGGTACAAACACTCTGCAGCCAAGGCAAGAGGTGACCATCATTGTTCCAAGTCCAGTAGCCAAGTGTATTTGCAGACAATTATCTGCTGTACCTTCTCCTGGTCAGAACAGCTTATCTGTCCCTGTTGCAAAGTGTCATGCAGGACATCTGTGTACTTTGGGCTCTACATAAACAAGAAAGTTTCCTGCAATATGCCTTCATTTTTAAAGGTCCATATTATGAACAATGAGATCAAGAATTCCTACCTTGAAAACTCTTGTTTTGATTGAATGGGTAGGTGTTTCCAAGGACCAAGCTGCTGGGGTCAATGACAATCTCTTTGTATGTTCCTGCTGCTTTAGTAATCTCTCTCTTCCCACCTCCTTCATAAAGGCGAAGAGTAAATTCATTTTCATTTCTCTCCAGTGTGATGTGATGCCATTCACCATTATCAATGTGGTAGGAAGGAAGGCTTACAGAATAGTCTCCATCACCCAGATTGTACAAGACCACTAAGAGTCCCTGAACAACCTTGTGGATAATTAACAAATAGCAAAAAAAGAAAAGGAAAGTCATTGCCTGGCATTTTGTATTGACCTGTAACTTCAATCTTAAAGCATTTTTTTAAATTTAGGGTGTGTTTACACTGCACATTTAAGTGTAATTTAAAAATACTTCAGGTGCTACTGAACTAGGTAACCTAAATATGGTAACAATATACTCACAGTAGTATCTAAGTCACCTGGAGTAATTATACCCTGATCTCTCTTGCATAAATTTAGGGAGTTCTTCAAATAGTTCAGAGTCTGGTTTATCTCAGCTACACTGACAGCTCAAACCAACTTGGCTGAAGAGGTGACCTGTTCAGTGGTGTGTATAAAATGAGAAGGTTGTCACTTTGAGAGCCTGACATCATCAGAACTGCCACAGGCACCATGCTGGGCAGAGTCTGAACTACGCAGAATTGGCCACATGGTTCAAAAGGACACCGGGTACACACCCTATTCATCCTATTCTGTATAGAAACTGTATTTCACTGCAACTGGCATTGAAATCCAATGGGATACCACAGCTGAGTGGTCAACACCTCAAGTAAAGCATCGCACCTGTATGTATCCATAAAACAAATTCCAAAGTCTTGGTGCTCAGCATAAGTTTTTAGTTTTGTTTCCATCTCTTAAGCGAGTGTTTCTCTGAGCTGTCTCTGGCACTGATGTCCCACTGTGTCTGTGTGGGGTGCCCCCTCACCTGCAGGGTGATGTGCTCGTCCTTGCCCCGGGACAGCATGGTGGTGATGACACTGTCGGGCTGCCGGGTGCGCACCAGGGCTTCGAACAGCATCCTGCGGGCAGACACACTGACAGGGAGCTGGTAGCGGATGTGGCTGCCTGCCTCAAACGTGTACTCCTTGGCCACTAAAAAGGACAGAAACCTTTAAACCATCTCGTGAGGAGAGGGAAATATCATTATTTCCTTTAATATCATAAGAAGAGTTGAAAGTAAAAGGAAACAATTGCAACGCACAGCATGGATCCGTGAGACAGCTCGTCTTTTGGGACATACCCCTGTATTCATTTCCCAGTCAGCTTCCCCAATCACTCTCTCACTTCATTTTCCTCTGGAAAGAGGTGTTTTCCCACCCAACTTGATCCTGCTAATGCTCCTCCTTACAATGCCCACATGGGATGACAGCAGGGAAGCAGCACCTCTGACCCAGACAAGAGACTGCAGACCATGTATTAAGTACCACGATCAAATTTCACAACCTGCTATTTTATAGTTGTCTTTCTACTGCAAACTTTGGCCCCATGAGAGCTAAAGATCCTGCTGTTCCCAAAGCACAGCTCCTTAAGCCAGCAGTCTCTTCCAGACACCAGCAGAGCAGTAATTTCTAATTCCAGTTGTATGGTTCTAATTCTGCACAGAAAGTGGTACTGCCACACTCATATTTTTTAGGTTATTAGATATTTCTGAAAGTGTAAACAGATGCAAATCAAACAACTGTAATAAAATAATTTTTTTTCACAATTTTCTTCTCATGCAGTCATGTCATTATACAGTCATTGCACAAACACCCTCAGGATTGAAGAAATGATCCCATACCAAGAAAGTAATTTCTCAAAGGGAATTAGAAAAGAAATTGTTAACAATCACAAGCAACTGCACTGCAACATGGCTTTACATAATGTAAACATCAGAAATCACCTCAGCAATCTTTACCTGCCAAGATTTGAAGTTTCCTGTACTGTAAAATTTAGGAGCCTACCAATAATAAAACAGAAAAACAGGGTTCACCTTTATCACATCGATAACCGTGGTAGCCCGGCAAACAGTGACACGCAAAGGAGCCCCAGTCTCCAAGGCACCTCCCGTGGATACCACAGGAAGAAGATCCCATGGTCTCACAGCTCCCATCCGTCAGGGTGCACCCAGGGAAGCTGTTCAGGGACTCTGCAGGAGACTGAAGGTCATAAACCTTCAAGAGAAAATTCATTACACAAAAACATTATTCGAGAAACATTTCATTTTTAAACAGAAATAGCTGCACCACTTCATTGTCTGTTCCTCATCTGCATTGCTTAAGTTACTAAGTTTGCTTTCTGACATTCAGACTTCAGCTGATTTTATCAAGAGCATATTTTGGCTTTGAATAAACTCGATTGACTATGAAAGAAAAAAAAACCCTAATACTTCCTAACAAAGCAGACAGCCGGCATAAATATACTGTTATACAATTGCCATTCAGAAGTTCCCTGAATGCACAAAGAAGCTTGGAAAACAGCTGCATGAAGCAGGGGATAAGCAAACACACAGCTCCTGGCTCATTAATACATCTCCTTGTATTGAGAAATAACTTTTCAAGGTAGTTATTCTAATTATCACAGCAAAATCCAGAATTTTCTTGTATTTTACACTGATGCATGTGGGCATTGAATACATTAATGGAAGCAGGAGTTTAATGTGTAATATAAATCTCCCAAAAATTAAATAACAAAGTTTTCTCCTCTGCTAAAGCAAATGTTACTCTGCTCTTACCTGAGTATCCAAGATGAAATTGCGCAAACAACCAGAAAAATGTCTGTGTAGCAATTGTGGGTAGGAATATGGTAACGACTCTTTCACACCACCCAGCTGGAGAACATGGTTTGCATTCAAATACCTTTAAAAATCATATAAATAATAAAAATAGATGTGGATCTACCTTCAAACACAGGCAGATAAATAAATAAATACACTGCATTTCCAAATAATACAGGCTTTATAACGTAAGAATAGAATGCAACTACTTTATCTTCTCTCTCTGAAATGGTCAGTGAGCAGAAGTTGGCCCTTTAAAATAAAGGGCATTGTTTTAAATGGGACAGTGAAACCTACTGGAAGTTTAATTGTGGAACACTTTCATTTTGGATATGTTTGTGTTCAAGTCAGAAACAGCTGTGATATTCTACACACCAAATTCTCCTCCAAGTGTTCTGTGTGTGCACTGTCACCCTATGCTGTAGGAATACTACAACAAAGACTGTTCTGTGTATGATAAAAGTCAGAAACCTAGAAGTTGGGTCCATGTGGTCTAAAAGGCATGGTAAACATGTCCAGGCTCTGCACTGTCTCCCAATCATCTCTCCGAGCCACAGAACTGCATGTATTTTAGTCCTCATACTTTTTTTTTCCCAGAGTTATCAATTCATTTCTTTTGCTTTCATTTTTTCCTTATATTTTCCCCTTTTTTTGTGCTCCTTTCATGACCAGGAGAGCTCCATGCAGCTGTGGACAAGGCTTAATCCCAATGCTCATCAGAATACTTGCTGGGACTATCTATTTCACAGCTCAAATATCTTTGTTAGTACAAAGGTTTCCCTAAAATATAACCTGAATATTCCTCACTGTAACTTTAGGCCCTGTACAGAAGAGATTGTCTAAATCCTCTTTGTACCATTCTTTTATACACACTGAGACTTATCATATCTCTCCTCAGTTTTCCCTTCTTTCTGTTAACTGACCTCAATTCCTTCATTCTTGATTCTTACTCTCAGGGTGAGCTGATCACAGTCATTGCTCTTCTCTGGACTGTACCCAGCTGCTCCTTGTCTATCCTGCACTGTGGGGCACAAACTGGACCCAGGACTCCGCCTAAATTCAGGAGGTTTTCAAGAGCAGGGTTTCAGTGACTTGATGAACAGAGAGAAATTCTGTTCTGGGTAAAGGATGGTACACAGGACCCACAAAAGCTCCAGTAATAGTCACAGTGGTCTGGGGTTGTCACTTAGTACACTGCAACACTACTCAGAGGAAGACTGGTTCCTTAAAGTTTGTTTAGTGCTTTAAGGCCCAGGCTTGGCCTGGAAGGTCCGAGAAAAGAGGAAATACTTTTTATGCTCCCAGTCATCAATAACTTGGCTTCAATCTAACAGGTGAAACATTCACAGGCCTTAGAATCAACTGTCTGTCAGGGAATCTCCAGGAATGTACCTTGCTCTCCGTGCAACAGACCCAAAGACTTCACAATTTGTGCGATCTTCAGTGGACAACCACCTGCCCACCCCTTCTATCTCCGACACCACGGCTGCACTGCACTGATCCAGAGTGAACCGAACCTCCTGCGCCAGAACACAGCACTACTGAGGTAACAGCTGCTGCACAAGTCAATGAACGTGTTATATCAAATTTTGATCTTTTACTTCTTGCATACCATCAAGCAAAAAGGGTTGGGTTTTTCCCTGTTCTGTTTTCCGTCTTTCAATAAGCAGGAGAGCCAAAATGGAACCATTTAGCAAAAGGAGCTACTTAGCTCTGCACTTTAATTATGCTTCTGAGTGTTTTAACCACTTACACAAGACCTGTAACTGCATTTGCAAGTAAATAATTATCTGCTTTTTGTGCATAAGTAATGGATTCCAGTGTCCACATTCTACATGTGCTGCTGCAGAGCTTAAAAAAGGCAAAGAGTTTTCTCTGATTGCAGAATATGGATTACAACATCAGTGAATTTGGAATTACCAATGAGGTCTTCCCAAAATTTCTATTACTCATCAAATCTACAAGAACTGTTAGGACAGTATATATAATTACCCAGTCTGTTCTTTCTACCCTCCTGTCTCTGCACAAGGAAATGCTATGAGAAATATTAATATCCAGGTGTGGAAAAAAAAAAATCCAGTAACTGACCTGACCATTGGTTCTGACTTCCAGTCGATGCCACTTCTTGTCTGCTACATTCAGATGACTTGGAAACTGCAGCACCACAAAACCTGAGCCCTGGCTCATCTTCAGCACAGGAATGCCACTGGAGAGTTCTAATACAACATGAACAAGAAATTAAATTCAGCTACAAGAATCTTTCACTTTTGGATATCTCAGCAGTTAGTGACTGTACTGATTTAGTGGTTATTGCTAGTCACATACAGGGGATTCACTACAGAAATAACTAGAGTTATACTCTGTGTCTTCTATTAAGCAGAAGTACTCATTCAGTATATTATTTACTTATACACTTTAGATTATTCCACTTATCTGTCAAAACACTGAAACTATTTTCTGAGAAGCAACCTGCAATTTTATGATGCTCTAAAACAATTAATACATGCAAGTTTCTTCTCTCCCATCTTCTACTCAAATTTACAAGTAACTACAAAGCAAGGCAAAAAAAGAGGCAAATTATTAACTATTCAACCACATTACCTTTCAATTAATCAGGAAAATATAAAATGCCAACCATACTGTGCATCTTATATGTTAATTCACAAAAAATAAATACCAGTAACCTTTTAAATGTGTGTCAACACAGAGCACCGAGTTCTACTTGTGTATGAATCTTCCCACAGTGGCACGTGGGGCTGGATTCATCCATCACATCACTGCCTGTTCAAAAAAGTGTGCAAAATTGCCCCAAGACTGAAGGCAGTTTAAGGGGATTTCTTTTCTTACCAAACTAGATAAGAATGACATGCGACTAAGACTGCACTACTCATGTAATACCTATCTTCAAAGCACCTAAATTCCTTTATAGCACTACAGTTTTTCTAGGCAGATTATTTTTTAATATATATCAATCTGTCTGTTTTGCTTTCCCCTTCATTTCTACAACTCTGTGATGAACCTAAAGCCAGAGGTGCAGGCTACTAAAATAGACATCAAAGGAGAAAGACTTGTTAGGAAATGCTTCAAAATATTTTCAAACCAGAAAATAAGTTACCTCATTAAATGGAAAGACAGAATTCATAGTCTAATTATTACACTGGTCACAGGCAATCCATTCCCAAAACACATTTAATTTTTCCACACACTTTTGCAGAAGTACCTATTGCAATGAAGTTTTCTGTACTCCCAGGTTCTGGATTTGATAAAGGGCCACTATATAGTAAAAGTCCATCTGGAACCACAGTAATAAACTCTAGAGAGAGTGAGCTTTCAAAACAAGGTCTGATGGGACGAAACCATGCATAACCATTTCCATGGAAACTGTGCTTAGTCTGCTGGCAGTCTGGTCCATGAAAGGAAGCAGGACAAAGACACCTGAAAGACCATAAACAAAAGAAATATTCAAAATTCCCCGCTGTTCAGCTTCTTTTTTGGTTTTACATGCAGCAAATGCAGAATTAAATCACAGTTTAAAAAATCGGTGAAACAAAGATTTTAGCAGAATCTCAGGGGTGCTTCGATATTATTAAAATATTCTAAGAGTACAAAGTATTTTTACTCCCTATACTAACTCCCTCAAAAAAAAAAGTATTTTTGAGGCCAAGTTTTTGAGAACAATGAACTTTTTTCCTAAATAAGTAACACAGAACACCAAACATCTCTTTTTAAAGAGTAAACTCAGGGAGGTTAATTCCTAGCTGGAATTAATTTCACTAAGAGAATACTGCTGCCTGCCAGGTGATGCTATAATAAAGCAAGTTTACTATCTAATGCTTTTTAGGCTCCTTATTACCCATTGTTTGAACTAAATTTCACTCCTACATCCCTGCTGCTACCACTGATATTCACCTTTATTACTACTGTCTTGGAAAAGAGAAAAACAACAGGGCACACATGCCTTCGTACTGAATTAGGTATGCTTAAAAAATGACATGTGTTAATTATACCACTGTGTGTTCCCCAGGGTTTTGTTACTCACGCACTTTTTGGGACCACAGCCCCATTGGGGTCATCAGGAAAGCCCCTGTTGCCATTAGGTTTACATCCCAGTGCACTTGTGGGAATTTTGTTTCTCCTTCAGTCAGAAGTACATTTATGGTTATTTCAGACCGGTACCTTGTAAGCACCACTCAAGCCTTTAAAAATAGAAGGGAGAAATAAACGTGCAATGCAAGTTTCCTCACCTGTAGCCATTCAAAGTGTCGATACAAATGCCTCCATTGAGGCAGGGGCTGCGAGGGTAGGAGGAGCAGGGCTGGTGCAGCCGCTCGCGGGCGGAGCAGGCGCAGATGCCATGGGTGGAGGTGGTGAGGGACACAAAGGACACGCTCCCAGTGTCCATCACTGTGGGGATGTCGCTCACACTGAGGTGGTTTGTACAGCCCTCACTGCAGTTGGCACTCCTGCACTCGTCAACATCGATCTGGGAAATGTTCAGTTGTAGAGCTGACTGGATCTAAGAGAAAAGACAGTTCAACACATCACCACTCTCATCCTAATGAAGGCTTTTACCTCAATTCTGAAAAACCAAAGCCATCAGAGACTTAATGCAGTGCTTTAGTTTCTTGAGTATTACTTAGTAACATCCCTGATTACACAGGAAAGCAAAATAATTTGAAAAATTCAGGCAACATTTCATTAAAAAATTACAGCAGCAGCATTTCCTAAAAACTTAGTCACTGACATGATTGACTGTGAACATGTTGAATCTGTACTTGGTCTAATAACTTGATTTCCAAGGACCAAAGCTCTGAGAGTACTGCCAACTCCACCTTCCGAGCTGCAGCATCTGCATCACACCTCTTCTGCACCCCAACAGTAACTGGCGTGCTGCAGCTCAAGCCAGGATAAATCCTTCCTCAGCAGTAACATCCAGCTATTATTTCTTACATTCTCTCACACAAAAGGATACAGACGCAGGAAAATGCAGAGCTGAGCTGCTTCAATAATCATGTCCACAGAAAGTGACCTGACAAGACAACTCTGTAGCAACTCTGATTCAGTCTAATGATTTGTGCCCCATAAATTTACATTTCATGTCAAACTGTGGGGGGAAAAAACACAGTCAATTCAGCATACTGAATACTGCATTCTATGCTACATTAATCTTTGCTAGTTCACTGTTTTTAATATTAATTGGGGCTGCACCTCAAAGCCCAAGTACCAAATAAAAAAAGCCTCATGTAAACACAGGTCTGGTAATGTAGAAATAGTGACTCTGAGATCACAACTTTCATTCCAAACAGAGCAAGGAAGCACTGGAAGACAGGGAGGGAAGAGAGCTGCTCACATTATAAGGCAAGAACAGGGCTGCCATTAGTCCTGGCTTTTTGTCCTTCAGCCTACACACCTAAATTATCACAGCTTGTTCCTTCCACTTATTTGGGAATTTTCCACAGGTGTCTGTTATAAAGCTTCAGAATTTGATCTGTATTTGGTGATTCAAATACACTGAAATGTGTATTTAGTACCCAAATCTGAGTTCAGGTGAGTGAGGCAAAAGGGCTCACTACTCTCACAGTGGTACACAAATGAATAAGGTATACAAATGTAAAACTTACAGCTCTAGAATTTTATGTATTTAACATGGAGTTTTTTCTAAATGGTAAAACATATGGCAAATATCTTAAAACTAGGCTTTGAAAAGATCAAAATAAATACATAAATACTAAAGTGCTTCTATTTTTTTCTCATTTGTGTAGTCATCTCAGTTCACCACTGTAAGAACTTTGACCTTTCTAATCCTTTGTCCCTATATTCTCAAATATCGTAACATGTATTGATGCCCATGCCCCCAAAGGCACAGAGCATACTTTATAATGACATGATGCATCCTGTCAATGCAGGTCTATGCCTGCTGCCCATGTTTATCACCATCAGTGGAGAGTGTGTAATGCATATTTAGACATCTATGTAATACTGTTATAGAAAAAACTGTATATAAACAACCTTGGCTCCTTTAAAGTATAAGGATGGATTATTTTTCCGCTAAATAAAAATTGCTGTTGTAAAACTGTATCCCCAGGAGGTGATGCAAACATATTATTTATGGAGCAATTCAATGAATAATTCCAGTGCTAATTACTTATTTTCTATAGTTATAGTTATACACATAGAAAAACTACTGGAGGAATTCTCCAGCTATGATTGGTTTTCTGTAAACTATTGGTGATTACTCACTGGAGCTATTCATTAAATATTGAAAGGTGGTATATAATTAATAAAAACACATTTTTTTCATTAAAATACGTGAAGCAATCCCCTTGTTACCACTTTGATGAATTCACTTGTCATATATTGTGGCAGAGAATATTTGAAATCTATGGGACTTTCTATATTATTGTTGCAGTAATTCAATAAATATGCAAAAGAAGCAGTGGATACTCTTCATGAATACTCTGTCTCTGGCATTTCCTACGTGGTCACTCTGAAGACTCTCATAATCCACGGAGCCATTAAATTACACCAAGATGGAGGCAGGTGGTAAGTTAAGGCAACCCTGTTTGGTTCCCAGATTCAGGCAGACTCTACCATAGTCACACAAATGGAAAGTGCTGATTTCTCTTTGGGAAAAGTCATCCATACGATGGACCACATATTAAACCCAAATATGGCCAGGGTGAGTGAAAAGCTGAGCAGCGTCACTTTGCCTTTGTGCAGGACTACAGAAAAATCCAGGTGTGGCCAAGACAGACTGTGTCTGTGTAACTGAGTCAGAGGGCATGCTAAGAGAGCAGGACAGTCAGGGAACAGCAGGAAGGGGAAGAAAACATCTTCCATCCAAAAACCATCTTCCCCTTACAACAGTAAAAGAAGTTGGGGGAGGGTGTCACTTTGTATTTGAAGTTGTCCTTTGGTGAAATAAATGCAGTCACAGGATTGGTTGTCTCCATCTCACCTGTTGCAACTGTTCCTCTATCCCACACATTCCTTCCAGCAGGACTTTTTCTGTGAAGCATCACCTCTTTGTACGGTACAATTTCTGTCAGGGTGGCATCAAGCCTCCACTCCAAGTGTCTAAACACAAGCTAATGATGTGGGGATTTGGGGATTACACAATGAAACCCTGACTGGAGAAAACACAGGCATCTACCCCATGACACCAATGGAGACCCGTTTTTCTGCAGTTCCCCAATGATTACATTCACTGAACCAGAACTTAGTACAACCATACAATACCAGTATGTATGGCACTAAAAAGAAGAGAGAAAGCTTGAATTAAACACTTGTTTGACAAGTGGTTTTGTTCTGACTGAAGCAATAAAACCTTTATCTGCAGATGCAGAAGAGTTTTCCTCTGGGGTTTGGGATATACACCCTGCAAACTCAGTGTTTGGGTGAGTTCCACAGATGACCCCAGAGAACAAACCTCAGTTTTAAAGGCTGCCATCTCCGCGTGCAGTTTCTCAGGTCTGTAATAGGCCGAGCCAGCACGGACTGCAAATCTCACATCTGTCTGTTTTCCATCCCTGTTCATCACACTGAAGACAATGACATCACTCAGCTTAGCAGGTAACAGTTTTGCAAGGAACTCCTTGAACTCGCCATGTCTCGTTTTGCCATGTTCACCTCTCCTTATGAACTCCTCTGCTGTGACATCTGCTTAGGAGATTCAAAAATAGATAAACATGAAACACTGGGAGCTCACAGGTTAATTTCTCAATTTATTTCTTATTTAACAATATGGAAACATACCAGAAAGTACCCTACAGTGATAAGCATATCAAGTATCGATATGATAATACCTACACCACATAAACATTAGTTTAGAGAAGCAGCTGATCTAAACTCTCACCAACAAATAAAACCAACCTGAGAGACGCACAGTGGCTGAGTTTTGTATGGCTTCATTTTCCAGATCTTTGACATGGATTTGTACTGTAGATATAACATCAGGACAAACTCCATCAGAAACTCTAACTCTTAAGTTGTATATTCCCTGAGGAGTGTTATCCACCATCAGCAAAGACCCAGTCCTCTGATTTACTCTGAAAGATCTACACAGAAACCTTCAATTAGGAAATCTTAACAAATCAAAGTTGATGACTTACTTTATTCATTGACATGATTCAGAAGGCCTTAAATGTTACTATGAAGGTTACAGGACCAAAACTTATGGGAATTATCCAACAACCTCAGAAAGGCACCTCAGCCATCTTAACTGAGAAATGACAATCTGCAAATGTTATAAAAAGATGTTCCTGCCACTCAGCCTTTCCCAAATTTGAACAAAAGCAGTGTGCCATTGAACCACGTGGTTCAGCACAGTCATCATGGGCAAGCCTCTGAGGTCAGTAATGGGAAGTGACAAAACCACACTGATCATTCCAGATTCTCACATCTCTATCTGGAACAGGATTTTATACAGACTTTATGCAAGTCTGTATAAAATCTGTCACAGCATCTTCATTTGACACCTCAAAGGACCAGTAATCAGCAATTATGGAAATATCCATGACCATTACGGAACAGTAACCTCTTAATATGGAAACAGGCCCACGGGCTGCAGATGGACAGAAAGTCAGTCTTTAATTTTGGGCTAAATAAAGCTCTTAAACTTTTAATCACAGCATAGACCAAAATTCACATTCACTTTCACATCCATTTTTTCCCTTTCAAACACCATACAGTTATGCCATAAACCATCTCACTTTAAAATATGAATAAATAATGTCTAAGTAGGAATTAAGTGTCCAATTCAACATTTCAATTAACAGAAAAAACCTCCACTAATCTGAGTCATGGTTTTCGCATGCAATTGTAAATTTAGCCATCAAAGAAGAGCACCAAATTCCCTATCATTTTTGATGAAATGACTCCATTCTTTGCTTTTAAATTCAGGATTTGTATTCCATCAACCCTAACATCTAAGAGCAAGCATTAGAAACTCTGCCTATTTTTAAACTGGAGCTTACAGAGTGCACATTTTTAAGTAAATTAACTATGACATCTGACTAAAAATCAACATCATGGTGCGATCCTGCATTGTCTTGGAAAAAATATTTCATGCATTAATTTCTTAATACCTAGTAACCCAAGTGAAAAAGAAGACAAGGATTCAAAAGGTACATCCCTTAATACACTCAATAATCCTGGCCTTATGCACATCCTGAACACAGAGAAATACATGGTGAGCAAAATAATTACAGAAGCATAAATATTACTCATTTTGACAGAAATACAATCCTCACTTGAGCAGTTTTCCTTCAGAGAGAAATGTTTTATTGTCCCAATCATCCTGATCTGGTGCAAACACTTCCCCAAGCACTGTTGTTGACCATTTTCCTGTTGAGATAAATTATAATAAATCTGCATTTAGTTTTTGCTTTCCAGTGCACTTTATATTCTGTCACATTCATTACTGCATTGATTATTTTCAGATTCCGGCTCAATTTAGTGATGGTTATGATCCAAGATTCTTAAAACAATGCATAGCCTGTCATATGATTTCTGCCAATTCTGGCAATGTGAGTACACTGGAGATGTCCCATGAAAGAAGAAAAGCTGGAAACAGCACAAAACAACACCAGAATAATACATAAATACAACTCTCTACAAAACTCTCAGACAAAAAAATAAAAAAATAAAAATAAAAATCACCATATCAGGAGTTAATTCCTAATGTTTCATTGCTACTCTATTATTTTGAAGAGCACACAAGTGGAACCCAGCTAAAGAGGGAGAGCATCTTGTGGGGTACAGCTGGGAGAGAAGGACATGACTGAGAAAAGGAAAAGGGCAAGAAGACACCAAGCTGGGCCAAGTATTAGTCCTTTTTTCAGGCCCTTGTGGGCTGTCACAGAAGTGGGACATCCAATCAACTCTTCTAAACAGCAAGAGGAACAACCACTGGACTATGGGAAGGAGACTTTTGAATTCCATAGTCAAGGCTCAACAACATGGGAGATTTTAAAGGGTCAAATCTGGAGCCAAGCCACCCTAGATGCTTCATTCTCTCATTTCTACAGTATGATCTCGTCACATCTTTTTCTAATTTAGGCATAGCAAACTCAGAAAATGTAACTGCAAAATACCTTCTGTATGTGAACATTCATTAATGGAAAGTAGATTTTATTGGTTAATAAAAATACTGCTTTTTCTGCAATATCAATATGTACTTGTTGGCAGCTAACAGTTTTTTGGTAGATAATCTTTTACACACTACAGTCTGAGTTTTGCAAATAAATTTCACTTATTCCACTTCACTTAGCAGTCTGCAGACCTGGAGCTGCAGTTTTGAAGTATGTAAACTTCAAAGAAATAGATTAACAGACTGCAAGAGAGAAATTATGTGTAAAACTCTGCTATATTCATTAATCTGATATAATATCCGGACTATGATATAATATCCAGACTATGACATAACATCCAGCTAGCGCTTACCTTTGTAACTGTACACATAGACCTCCTTGTGGCCAGACTCATGGCAGTTGTCGTTCTCATCTCCAACTGTAATAGTCAGGGTGTTTGTGGAGCTCACAGGTGGAATCCCACTATCTGTTATAACTATTGGCAGGTGAAACACCTTCTGCTTTTCTCTATCAAAGGACCTCAAAGCTGTTATAGTTGCTGTGTTATTTCTGTTGTCAGTAAGAGAAAAATCCAAAGAATTCTGATAATCTGCTGGCAATGAAAAGGTAAAGGGTGGCCCATTTTCCTCACCATCTGGATCAAATGCATGAAGCAGCTTTGATGTATGGTTCATATGCACTATTTCAGGCTTCAATGTATTTTCCCAAACTACAGGCATGTATGGTGCCTCAAACCTTGGTCCATTGTCATTAATATCAAGCAAGTTAATTAAAACTGTGACGCTTCCAGTGCGGGCAGGTGTCCCCTGATCTGAAGCTTGTACAATTAAAGCGTATTTCTGAATGGTTTCACGATCCAGTGCATTTGCCACAACCACATGACCATACTGGTCAACCACAAACTGTCTCATAGGATCTGAATCTGACTTTATAGAATAGATAATCTTCCCATTCAAATCAGAGTCCTTGTCTGTAGCTCTCACTGTGGTTACTGTAGTACCTACAGGCACGTCTTCAAATAAAGGGTTTGCCTGAATAAACTGAGAAAGGAAAGCTGGGCTGTGGTCATTTGAGTCTTCAACTTCAATCAGGCACACTGCAACACTAGAAAAATCCAGGTCTTCCACAGTAATAGTAAGATTAAACTGCCTTTCACGGGCATTCTCAAAATCCAACTTTTTTTTCAGTCGAACAGAGCCACATTGCCATTCTTTGTCATTCTCAATATAAAACTTCTGATCTGGGTCTCCTCCGATGATACTGAACATTAAGTCTGCATTTTCCCCAGTGTCTGCATCCGTAGCACACACTTGCAGGACTTCTGAGTCGATGGCACTGTTCTCAGGAATTGCTGCCTGCCACAACTTCTTCGTGAATTTCGGAACGTTGTCATTGACGTCTGCAACCCAGACAGTGGCAGTGCCAGTTCCTGTTAGCCCTCCCCCATCTCTTGCTTCAACAGTAAGAAAATAACTCTCAGTCCTCTCTCTGTCCAGCAGTCCCCCTGCCACGTGGATGGTACCAGTATTGGGATTGATATTAAACATGTCAGTACCAAACTCGTTCTTCACATTCTCTGTTATCCTGTACGTCAGGACAGCATTAAGACCGACATTGGGATCATCACGATCGACTGCACCCATTTCCATGACTAAGGTGTCTGCAGGAGAGTTTTCAAAGACATTCCCGTTGCAGTCATCAGGCATGCACGTGAACATGGGGGCATTGTCATTTATATCCCACACATTGATAATCACATCAGCAAACCCTGTAAGTCCTCCTCCACCTTCATCAGTAGCCAACACAATAAATCTCCACAGTGCTCTCTCTTCCCGGTCCAGCCTCTTGTGTGAGTAAATGCTGCCTGTTTTCTCATCTATTGTGAAAATATCAGCTGCACCATACCCGTGCAGGGAATATCTCAAATCTCCTCCATCAACACCACTATCAGGATCACTGGCCAGAACCTACAAAAGTTTCAAAAAAACCCAAACAACATTGAAAGTATGAAATATGCAGTGATTGCATCACATCCTATATGCTGCTCCAGTCTAAAGGAGTCCAAGCAAAACCATATGACATGCTATTAACATGTGCATGCCAGGGAATAGCAAACAACAGGGACAATTCAGAGCAGGCAAATAAGCATTTTTAACAATGTTAACAACTTAACAATTTTAGTACTAAAATAATACTATATTTTTCATATTCATACAGGTAATTTAAATATTATATTCTGATAGCTATTTTAAATTGTCAATTATTTGCTTTTCAGGATCAATAAATGATCCATCCTGTTTATCCCACTTACTATCCCTGTAATTTTGTTTTCTACAGAAGTCTTTCTTCTCTTCCAGTGACAAAAAAACTTAGTAAAATTGAAATTCACTAACATATATGTGCTGAGTTATTTTTCATAATTGTACCACAGTAATCTGCTTTTTCATGAAAATATTATAATCTCTGAAACTGCATACACTACCTGCAGTACAAAGACTGGTAACACATCCAGCTCCTCAATTATACTTCCATAGTATTCATTGATAGAGAAAACTGGAGCCTCATCATTTTTATTCATGATGTTGATGATGACAACTGCATAATCTTCCCATTTCCCATCAGAGGCCAGCAAGTGGATCTCATACATTTTTGTTTCTTCATAGTCCAGTGGTTGGGCAATGAAAATGGCTCCTGTTTCTGGATCTACATCCAGCACTCCTCCTGTGTTTCCAGCTGTGATCTGATACCGTAATTTAGCATTTGTTCCTGTCAATTACCAACAACGTCAGAAAACACACTTCTGGAAGCAGACTGATGCATGGGATGTTGAGATGAAGTACAAATCATATAATAACTGATTAGTGGTATTATTTTTATCATTTTTGTGGTCTTTTAAAACATGCAGCTATGTCAGATTACTTATCAGCATTTTCAGTTCTGGTGTGCCCAATTGTAGTTTGTCTCTACAAAACGTGTCTTTGCAATGAAGTAATAATTCTGTTTCCACTTTATTTAGAGGGCAGAAATGAAGTGCCAAATATCCATCACACCAGGTCCCCTGTCCAACACTAAAGAGCAGATTTACAGGCAGCCTAAGCACCAAACTAAAAGCTCCTTGAGTAGGTAAATCCTTCTGCAGTACATCTTTACCACATTTGCCTCAGCCTCCTACAGAGCGGGAGGAATCCAGTGCAGTCAGGATTTCCTTGCACTTCACAAACACACTGAGAGAACAGTCCTTTGGCACTTGTGCAATAACAAAAAAAGTAGTGTTTCACCATACAGTGAAGCTGAATTAGCAGTGCTCCATGGTCAAAAGACAGAAGCGTGTACTGATCCCTCTCTCTTTTATGAGCACTGGTTATGTACTTTTACGTGATTAGTGGCTGAATTTCCGGCTAATTTGTGGATAAAACAGTGTAGCTAAAATTCATCATATGCATTTAGGAAGTCCAGGTTCAAATTTTAGAAAACAAACAAAACAAAACAAACACAAGCTATATTGTCCATCATAGAGAAAGCAAATGAATCTCACTGAAATCAAGTCTGACTTATTCTAGATAACCAGGACATTTTTATTGGCACCCATTGGTAAGAAAATGATCTGATATATAAAAAATTTGTATCTGCGGGCACAGAAATTATCTCCTATCATCACACATTAATGCATGTCTCCTGAAATAAGAGACTGTGCCTCACAGCTCCATTATGAGCTAACGTTCATGCCTAATCAGTTCACACTTAAAGAAGTTTTAAAACCTAGAGACAAAAAAAAATTTCCCTTTCTAACACCACCAAATATGTCTTGGTATGCTGAGATCAACAGATTAATATTTTGGACAGAGCTGTGGGGAATTCCAATGCTTTACCTTCATCCTCATCGGTAGCACTGACTGTAAGTATGGTGGATCCCACATCCTGGTCCTCATCCACGTTCACCTCATAGACACTCCGGGCAAAGACTGGCTGGTTATCGTTCACATCGCTGATGGAAACTCGCACATAGGCCGTGTCTGGAGAGACAAGGAGCAAGAGATTCAAATCCCCAGCTGTGCCATTTCTGTCACCTACAATCCCTTAACCTGTCTGCCTGCACATTAAATGAAGACAAATATGCAGACAATACAGAAACAAACCCTTAGGGTTGTGGACCATATACATACCAACATTACTCAAAAGCACTTGGGTATCAAATGAATGTCACATCCAATTTGTTTGAACAGATAATACATGAATAATTGATGCCTAATATGGCAGTTGTACAGTGTTTAGTCATAACTTTTCATCCTGAAGCCACAAAATCTTAAGTTTTTATTTAAGCAGGGCGATCAATTGAGAAAAGGATTTTCTATCTTGAACATTCCTGCTTCATAATGACTCTGGACTGAATACAGCACCATATGCAGCGATTTGAGAAACACTTCCACTGCCCAAAGATTTGCATCCTATAGATAATAGGCACATCTTTGCTAGCTAGGAAATACTCTCTAAACTCTAAATATGAAGGCCTATAGGTTCTTCTTTAATTTCAGAACAAAAAGCGTGCTTGATCATCATGTAAAATTTATCTTTCAGCTCTGACACAACCGTTGCACAGATAAACGGTAAAAAAGCCACCACGAAACCAAAACAACAGGCACTCTTTACACAAGACGTGAAAAAAAATGGAAATTACCATTTAATCCTGTATTTCAGAGCTTCTGTTTTGAGACACAACCCAGGTAATATCACACTTACCACATCCATCTGTCTCTTACCAGAGTTTGGCTTCCCATGCTTTCCAGGTCGAGCTGATTCAGACCCATCCACTGACTTGACTTCCAGAAGGTAGGAGCCCTTCTCCTCTCTGTCAAACACTGAGGTAGTGTATATGGAGCCTGTCTTGGGGTCCAAGCGAAAAGAGGTGTAGTCTCTGCCACTGTCATGTAACAGGGAGTAAGTTATCTACAGGATTAAAAAGAAATTGTTAATATATACTTCCCTTTTGTTGGGTAGTTCACAACTAGATTAGTACTTAAAGAGAGGAAGAACAGTCCCATGTCCAAATACATGATCAGGCCAAGGAAGCTGGGTAAAACTGCAGCTTGAGCAATCTGGTCTAAAGCCAATTAACTTCCTTGACTGCTGATCTGTAAAGGAAAATAGTTTGTCTGATCAGCTCCTGATTTCACTAGCACACATTTGTACAGTGCTTGTGCCACAGCACTCAAACTCGGCTCAAGATCCCAAGTACTAATAGAACAGCTACAGGTGAGCTGCATTTGAACCTGCTCAGTATCTATTATATACATGTTTTTGTGACTTGACTTCAGCTTGCACTCTTGTTCTAAGGATGTATCTACTTGCTGTTTTTTTAATCAGCAAGGAACACATTCACTTTGGGTGTTAACTTGCCATATTTTGTAAGGATTCAGTTTGAAGTACCCCCGATGATTTCCAATGAACAGAAGCTTTTAACATAGCTTGTCTTCCATTAGTTTATCTAATCTCATTTTAGGCTCATGTAGAACTTTCCAGACCAGAGAATGCTACAGCAAGAATTTCATCTGAGCTACAGGTTGTCTAAATATTTCCTCTTTGTTTTCTGCCTCACACCTACTGCATTTTTCACATTGCAACACAGAGAAGTATGTAATTAACTACTTTATTTCACTCTACATTTTCTTATTAGTCATCCCTTTTCTAGGCTGAAGATTTCCAGACTGTTTAGCCATTGTTCACGCAGAAGTTATTCCATAGCTTTCATCAGGAGAGATGAAGGTCCCCACTTTCTTACCTCACCATGCTGACCAAGGTCGAGGTCGGTGGCAGACACCTGAGTGACAAATGTCCCCACATCAGCTCCCTCTGTTACTGAGGCTTCATAAATGGATGAAGTGAAGAATGGGACATTGTCATTGACATCTAGAACATCAAAAAGAGCACACATAGAGAAAACTATAAAACTTTAAAGGAAAACAGTACAGGATTATACTGTGACATCACTGAACAGCTCACACACCTGTGACATTAACATAGACCATGGTGAATGCTGCCAGAGGAACTGCAGCCACGTTCTGTGCCCGGACCCGCAGCAGAAAGCTCTTTGTCGTTTCATAATCCAGTGGCTCAGCTACCAGGATTGAAGCAGAACCATCATGTCTGTTTGGAGTCAGGTAGAAACGAACTGGCATGTTGGCCTCTGGGACAAGCCCCTCTTCCAGGTTGTAAGTGACACGGGGATCTCCAAGGGGAGAAGTTGCTTTGATTGTCTGCACAGTTCAAAAAGTGTGTGTAATCAACACTTCTGTAAGTACAGCAACACTTCTAAAAGCTTTCGTGCGTTGACTCTCCCAGATACTCAGCTACAAAACACAAAACTCTTATAAAAGCTCACTATATTTAAGTAGATAAACAATGTTCAGCCTGAGAGCTATAAACAGACAAACAAGTCTGTCCCAACCTTACCAAAATTGAGGCATCCCGTGTAGTATTCTCTGGAATAACAACTTCATAACTGTCTCTTTCCCACTGTGGAGGCTGGTTTTTTGCACTGGTTACAGTTACAGAAAGTTCAACTTTACTGCTCCTGTTGCCTCCATCTGTAGCAGTAATCTCTCGAATTATAGATGACTTCTGAACAGTAAAAAAAGGTTTAATTACAGAAGGTTTGAGCAGGCCTCCGAAATACATTAATACATAAAATTAAAGGCACACTTAAAAATAACCTACACAGAAAAATAATATCTGCAGCTGAACTCAAAATATGAAATAGGTGCACATTTGATGAAAATTCTATTTGCATTACTGAAGATAGTCGGAAAAATTTGCTATTTCTCTCAATAAACCTAAGCAAATGTTACACAAAATTTAAAACCAAACTGAACCAAAAAACCCACTTTGTGGAGCTCCTGAGTTCTTAAGCTTACCTATTAAAAGTTCTTGCTATTAGGTCTGTAGGGTTCCTTGATTCATTAAAGAAAATATATTAAAATAATACACCTTCACCAAACTTCTGTGTGTCAGTTACTTAGAAGTTAAATGTTTAAAATGTTATTAAAAATATCTATTTAAAGACTGACATCTACAACAGTACTTCCATTTCAAAGCAAATTACTTTAAAACCTGAAAATATCCAACTGCTTGTGTAGGTGTTTAGAAATAGCTAAACGGATCAATTTTAGATAACTACATGAATTATGCTTTCACCTTCCTGAGGGAGACCTATGCTTAAATCCATCACAACTGACATATATCAAGTTGGGAATCTATATCAGGACCACAATTTCACACTTGTTTCCCATTCAGGTTTGTGTCTTGACTCATTGCCTGTTAACACAGTGAAGTCCTACACTTCTTGCTCCCCTGCTTATGACCTCAGCCCTCCAGCCCTTGGAATTAGCATGCCAAAGCCAGGGAAATGGGAAGAGCAAGTCTCAGAGGCAGTGCTGTAGCTGCTGCTTCCCAGCTGAAAGCAGGGCTTGCTCACATGCAATTCACAGTCAATGAACCCAACAGCTAAAAGCCTTTGACTCATGTTTAAATTAAACAGATGTATTGATCCTTTAACCTGAAGGGGTAACCCAAACTCATTACCTCAGTCCCTCCTAGGATATACTGAAATAGTCCTCTTAAAAAGGAAAGCAAGCACCATACCTGAGATATGGGTTGGTTCACAAATACCCAGCCCGTGGTAGGATTAATTTGTAAATAATTGGGTTCATCATTTGCTATGGAATATGTAATGGCAGCATTTGAGCTATAGTCATCATCACGGGCTGCCACACGCAGGAAACTGGTCCCAACTCTTGTGTCCTCTCTTAGGAAATCTAATGTAAGGAAAGAATATTTCAAATTGATCACTAATTTGCTAAACTACCATGGACATCTTAGTAAGTCATAAAGAAATAACTGCCATACCTTATTACTTGAGCATAACTTTCTCTTCCTTGGAACAATGGCCACATGCACAGAGGATTTTAAAGGGCTGCTATCACTCCAGAACTACAGATCATATCTGAACTTCATATTACCCCATTCATAACCTGGAATTCTTGTTTCTTATAAGATATAGATTCTTATAATATACATACAGTTTTTGTATTTTAACTCAGAGAATAATTGCTCTGTATGAATGACATGGCTATTGTTCCAAGGAACTTTCCCATAAGGTAGGCCTATGAGCCAAGGCTATACTTGTTACATCACACATTACACAGAGTAACAGCTCTGCAATTAAATAAGCAAAGTGCATCTCTGGCTGCATCACAGTTTGTCACATTTTCTACTGCCAGGAAAGGCAAAAACCCAAAAATCTGAGACATGGGGTACGCTCACACTCAGGGCACTGAAACTCTATCCAATGACTCTCAATTACATTCATAGTGGGTGTTTTCAAATCTGGGGTCATTGTCATTTTGGTCCAGGATGACAATATTTATCTGACATATTCCAATGAGTGGCTCCGCTGCCTGATCTGTTGCTGTCACAGTGATGGGATATTCCCTCTGTTTTTCTCGATCAAATACCTGAAGAGTTGTCAGAACTCCTGAAAACAAATTAAATACCAACGAGTTAAAATTCTGTGCATTTGGCAATATTCTACATGCAGCTGTTTATTTTTCTGTCAATACACTGAGATGCAATGCAATATAGTTTAAGTACACCTATAACACGAACTTCAGGTTCAAGGATCCAACCCCGAGATGTAACAATTGCAACAGCTGACACTGGACTGCTCAGGCAGATTCAAACTTCAGTTACACTTACATCTACACACAATAGGAATTTGAATTAGAATTGAAGTGGAATTTAAGTTCAGAAAGTGGAGATAAGTACCAAACTAAGAGAATGAGTTTCTAAAAAAATATTTCTTTTGAAGAGCTGTAAGTACAGGGTAAAGGAATGTTTCATGTCTTTTATCTCCCAGAAATTCAGCCTGAACTTAGTTTTGGCCTTCTAAGATTTAGTTCCTTTGCTGTTTGTAAGACTAATGTCATTTGGATAAATCATTTATATGCCATTAGCAATGTTGCAAGATAATGTGCACTTAAAATACGTTTGTTTGGGTTTTTCAAATCCAGTTACAAAAACATACAAGTTACTCCACCGAGCAGAATTTCCACCTTTCAAGGAAGACATCAGTTTTAGTTCAGTACTGGACATGTGTGAAACTTAGTTTCATGGAATACTTGTTCATGCAGGTAATACAGTTTATATTTGGTCTGCTGTCAAACCTCCAAGTGAAAAAGCCTGAAGTCTGATTTTATCTAAGCCTTTTCTCCATCAGTGTTACACAGTGGTTTCTCTATGCCATTATCAGTTCTGACATTTGCTTTACCTGTGTCAGGATGAATACTAAATGCTGGTAGGACACCATCTCTGTGCATCAAGCCATATTTCACTATACCATTGGCTCCTTCATCAGCATCAGTGGCTTCAACCTGCAGAACAACAGTCCCTGAAGGCTGGTTTTCCAGGACAGAAGCATGTTCCCGATAATACTGGCACTAAGAGAGGGGAGAAAGAGACAGAAAAATTAAAAGAAGAGAAAATTCAAGGACTTCCCTTGCCGTTTGATTTAAAGATATACTAGCAGGGAAAAAAAGAAATAATTATTTACCTACACTTGCATTGCCATGCTCTGCTGTTAAAGCTTTATCTGTACCATGAGTAATTTAGCTTTCCCTTGCTATTTTGTGGTTATACAACCAACACACCACATGAGGCCACTGAGCACCTCCACCTAATGCAAATATTTGGAGAAAAAGTTAAAGTTGCTTCCAAATGCAAATATTTTTCTGTATTAGCAAAGGTTTAATAAAAAAGAGAGCATACACTTGCCCAAACCACTGAATTGCTTTGATCAAAAAGGGATTTCTACACAAAGTAACTTTGTCAAAGAGAGGTTACTGAGAATTTCCAAGACTGACATGAACAGTCACTGACTTTTCAAAATATGCAACATTGTCCATCAACATCTGAGCCATTAGTACCATACCTGAAATTTTTAGACAATAGATCTTTAATATAAATTAACATTCTGAAACCAAATTCAAGGATTTATTTTTTACAGTACTTCACTATTTAAGCTAAAACACTCATTCTTTTCTCTTTCAATAGTTCCAGACACACAATCACCAAAGGAAGCCTATGGAATTTTGAGAGGTATTTTGGAGTATTTTGGAATAAGTCCACTGCACAGATAGCTATCCCTATGCATTCCTGCTCACATGTGTCACATGAAACCTCCAAAAGTGTTTCACTTGGCCTCATCCTCTGAAATGCCAAAGATGAGGTGTGGCTCAGGGAACAGACGGGAGCTCACAGGAGCTGTTCTGCCACAAGAGCAGAACAAACCCTGAAAGCCCTAGGGAGGGATGGAAAAGAAGGAGAAGACAAGACTCGAAGAGAGAGGGAAGCAGAGCATCTCCTGAACAGCTCATCTGCTGCACACCTGCAGTGCCAACAGCATTAAAACATTTATTACACAGTCCAGGACAAATCACAGAGGCTCATATATTTACCTTCTGAAAGACAGGTTTGTTGTTGTTGACATCATCAATTTTCACAACAACCTGGGCAGTACTTGTGAGAGGATGGGGCCCTCCAGAGGCGTTATCATCAGTAGCTGTGACATTCAGAACATATTCTGTCCCCTGCAGCTCAGGAAATGGGCTTGCACGAAGCCTAACTAGCCCTGTAAAAACAACAGGCTGTGGGCTTTTGCTGCATTAACCCTTTCCCATTATTCTTCTCACTAGTAAGCATGACAACAAAGCATTCTGGCTTACCTATTCACAAATAAACCATAAGGCTGCTGCAGTGTAATTTAGCTATTGTGTTTTTACTGCAGTCCCATATTAAAACAAAATTAAGACATCACAACAGGTTTGTCTGCAGGTATGTCTACAGAACAAACTGAGACAACAGCCACAACTCAGCTGACCTGCACATAATAGCTTTCATCAATCTGCAGCCGCCATGGACAGCTCAGCTGAAATTACTTCAAGTTTACCTTCCTGTAGCACAGTCACAGCAGCACTGAGCTACAGAGGCACAGTCTCAGAAACCTCTGTTCTGCCACTCTCAAAATTCCCCGCAGGACACACCCTGCTGGATGGGACACAGAGGGACTGGCAGAAAGAGAAGTGCTACAAAAGCAAAAGGGACCACAGCTGTCTGAGATCCTGCAGAAAGGGGCTGTCATTCTTTTGCTCCACCATCCATCCATCACATCTGTTATTCATCAGGAATAATCACAATTGTCATTACAACAGAGTATTTTCACAGCATCAATGTCACTCAATTTGCTTGTAAATGTATTGTTCTAGCTGCAGCACTTATCCTTGACACTTCACCACTTTACCTCCACATTTCTGCTTCAAGAGGGTACAGACTATTCCCCTGACATCATTTCTGAAAAGAAACTGCTGCAAGCCACTGTATAAACCTTTACTGGTTTATTCAGCAACAAAAGCCCAAAAGCATTTTGGAAAAAATGCTAATGTTCCTAAAATTAAGTTTCAAAGACTATAAAATTAATTGGCAAAAAAGAATAAATGTACCAATACATGATTTTCTATATTAAAACTGTGGAGCTATTCCCAAGAGATGCTATCAATCAAATGTTAAGATGCTTTGACCAAAAAAAATCTGTTTCTTACGAAAATGATTTTCAGAAGTGTCAGCTATATTAATGCTGTAGCAATTAGACACTTTCAAAAACACTGCTCCTCTTCAGGTGCCAAAGCATCTGTAAAAATTTAATTCTTGGAACCTGCACCTCTATTTTTAAGTCAGAAAGGAAATAAAGTAGCTCACAGTAAACTCAAGGTCAGGATTCAACACTTGCAAGTTACCTGCAGACCATATTTTTGGGAGTATTTCAGAATCTAACATTAATATTGCAAAACCATGATTGCATTGAAATTAAAATTTCATGTTAAGTGAACTCTATGAAATAAAGTGAAGGAATAACTAAGGGCAGCTTACTCCTTCTAATATATTCTATGTCTCTGTGTTGGAAAATCTAAGTTCAGATTTTGATTCCAGTTCAAAATACAAAGTTGTTTAACTAAAGTTAATTAAGTTACTTCAATCCTTCAATGGGATTTCAATTTGCTTGCCTGTTTCAATCTCAAAACATCCTCTTCTGTTTTTTCAAGCAATCAACAGCAAATAAATCCTATTAATTTAAAGGGATATGCCAGCCTACTCAGATGTTGGTGTTTGTGCACTTATTTCATTTTTTTTTTTCTAATGATTACACCAATGCGGTGGGAACCTTTTTTTTCTTCTCATATTTTGAAAATATGTGACTATTGAAAAGAAAAAGATGTAAAAATTGACATTTCAGAACAAATGCCTTAAACTGTGAAGTATTCTCCACACATCTTATTTTTCTCATGCATGCAGCATTCTTAGCTCAATAACACTGGTCATGTGAATGATTTTAGCCTTAAAGGAAAAATACACTTCTTTAGTTCAGATTTTATGTACTTCCACCTTCACTGAAATAAAACACTGGTAGTCTCATTCCACCTACAAACACATCATTTTGTGTCAGTACAACATAGGTGAGCTCAGCCAAGAAATGTTTGCTCTCACCAGCACAATCAGGACATTGACACAAGCATGGGGTGGGAAAAGCCTCATTTAAAATCCCAGATGTCCAGTTTCTTACCTTAAATGCTATTCAGATACTTGTCTGACATTTCGGGATGTCACCGTGTTATCAATAATAGCAACTCCTCTGTTAAGTTACTGCCTCTTAAGCTACCTGTTATCTATAACAACGCTCTCTATTAAGTTACTGACTGAAAGCAAACACTGAACAGGCAAGAGAGGTCAATTATACACAGATTTTAGGAAATTATACCATTTTTTTAAGATTATAAGAGAGTATATGCACTCTTTCCCTGCACTTTTTAAAATTAAACTTCAAAGATAGCATATGCTATTCAGTTTGATAACAAGAAGACCAAATTCAAGGTGCATCACAATAGAATCAACATTATGACCACAGCAGCAAAGAGCTAACATATAATTACCTTTCTTAGGGTCAATAACAAAGTTCCCTTTCTGATTCCCAGACAGAATATCATATGTCACACCATCTCCATCAGGATCAACAGCATTAACTGTAGCAATCAGAGTGTTTGGGCCTGCATCTTCAGAAACAAAACTCCTGTAGCTGTTGAAAAACCCGAACAACAGCACATTCATAAATTTAAACAGGATATAATAAATAGAGAACTAAGCATTACAACACCTACTAACAACCTGTTCAAAGGGCACTGCAGGGATCTGTAATTTACTAATCCAATTACACTGATATGAAGATTTTTTGTTAAGCAGTGAAATGATAGCATTGATGATCTATCCAACCATCCACAACTTTCTGTTGTTACCCTCACAGATTTCCACTGCAAACTTCCAGCAGTACCACAGCTTTGAAGCTGAGCTGTGCAACAAGACTTGTGCTAAATGCAGAATTCACTTGGGTTTTTAAATTTAAAAAAATTAGCTTCATGAATCACAGACTCCAAGCAAACATTTGCTAAGTTAAAGCAGTTCTCGTTACAGCAGTTTCTGACACAAGTCCTCAAAAGGCTTTCAGTGCAGTCTTTGCCCCAACAGGACTAAGGTGAGAGTGAGATATGGAGGATATGTGCATAATGTCAGTTTAACAAAAATCTCTGCTCAACACCAGACACATCACTGACATTGTAAGCTCTTAAGAGGCATTATCAGCCTAAGCTTAATGCGCTCTGGAGTAGAAAAGCCCCCTGCTTTAGCAAAGTCCCAAATATTTATTATTTTATCTGACTGGATTGAGCATGGGTCAGATCTAAGCATCCACCAGGCCAAAGCCCCCTGCTTTAGCAAAGTCCCAAATATTTATTATTTTATCTGACTGGATTGAGCATGGGTCAGATCTAAGCATCCACCAGGCCAAAGCCCCCTGCTTTAGCAAAGTCCCAAATATTTATTATTTTATCTGACTGGATTGAGCATGGGTCAGATCTAAGCATCCACCAGGCCAAAGCCCCCTGCTTTAGCAAAGTCCCAAATATTTATTATTTTATCTGACTGGATTGAGCATGGGTCAGATCTAAGCATCCACCAGGCCTGTCCACAGTAGATATCCCAAAGCTCAGCCACAAGAATGAACTGCAGCTGGCTGTATCCAACATAATACAGATGCACCACCGGGTTAGAGTGCTTATGGAGCCACTGGCCATATGCCGAGAATAGCAAAAAATTTAAAGGAAAAGAAAATGGATGCACAGAAAACCTTTCCCTTTACTTTTGTTGTCAAGACGTGTGTTTTCAGTGAAACCTTCATAGAAACAGCTTCTTTTCTTCCCTCAATTTTATATGCAATGAAGTAAGAGAAGTAAATTATTCTGGTTTAGCTCAGTCAAAACCCTCAAGACACTGTCTTAACTCTGCATCTGAAAAGCAAATGAACAGTAATACTGATAATTTTTTACATGAAATACAGGGAGAGAGGAGTCCAGAAGAGATCTCTTAAAAAAGAGAAAGTAAAAAATGACAACATGAAACAGAGTGATTGCCTTAAGCATTTCATAACTGAGATAAAGAATAACTGTGATGAAAGAAAGCTCATGGCAAGGAATCATGAGTTTATACTGGATCGTAAATCTGTTTAAACAAAGGGCTGGAAGGACAACATCATCACCTAGATTTGTATTAGACTGCCACAGAGCAGAACATTAACTGCAAAGAGTCCCTCAACAGGCCCCAATTTACATGTGCTCACAATGATTCTATTTCATGGAAAATTTCAACTAAGTTCTGTCTGAAATTTACATCTGGGTTCAAGATTCTTTTCATAACAGGAAAGACAAAGCAAAATCAAAGCCTAATTAACCAAAAACTTGAGATAATTTGGATTCCAGGAGATGAATTCAATTCCAATGCCTATCTACACATACACACAACAGTAGTTTCCCTGCTCTTGCACAGAGGACAGAAAAGCTCCTTGTGAAGGTTTGGTAATTGAAAATAATATTAATTTTAATCATAAGCTTCAGTAAACTTTTAAGTACAAGAGCCGTCAGGGATTTTTTTAAACTATGTTTTCTGCTTCCAGTTGGTTAGATACGTTTACAGCATCTTTAATAATATCACTCGCTTCTGATTAAAATATTAGGAACAGATGCAGATAAATATTCAAAGTCTCTGAATAGTGAAACAAATAAATAAATGAAAAATAGGCATTGGCAGAAGAGTGAGAAACCTACCCTGGTTTAGTATTTGAAAATATAAAGAGACCCAATAAATTACAAAAGATCAAATTTTCCAAGCCATATCTCCTAAGCAATGTTTAGAAAAGAAAGGAAGGCACAAGATTTTGAAGCCAGAGGTTATCTTCACATAAAACAAGAACTGTCAGAAAGCTTTGACGTTTTGTTCAGCTAAACCCCAAGCTTAGCATCACTGAAATCTTTGCCTCAGTTTTGTTCTCAGCAACTTCAACTATTAAGAGTAGAAGGCTGGTGCAAAGGCTGACTGGAAATTCCATTACTAAGTCCCTAACATCAATGCAAGTTTACTTCTGGCATTGCTTCAGATGCTTCTGAGGCCCAACTACAGAAGAAAAGTGCTTACAGGTGCTTTAGAAGAAAAAAAAAATATACATACAGTTTGTAGGGCATGGGACTAAGTGAAATTAAGTGAACTCCACTTATTGGCATCGATCTTGTGGGTTTTATAATTCAGTTGTCATTTAGGATTGTGTCATCTAAGCATTTTTCTTTGACAACTATAAACCAGGGATGCAGACTGCTGACTCTAAGTTTAAACTGCCTAATTAAAAGGCAAAATTCCCCCATGTCTCTGGCTGAAGGCTGATGGCAACAACTCTGTTGCCTGTTTTTTCTGCCTGATTTCCTTTGGTGGTGGAGGGATGCTCTTGAACTGTATAATCCAAAATTACTGCACCATATCTTTCCGTACATATGGGGAAAAAAAAGTGCAAAATCTGTCAAAAGAGATTGTCTATATACTACCTTTTTTTTTTCACTGAGAGTTTCAGAGTCAAAATATCACCCCACATTTGTCAGTCCAGCTCTCAGCTTTGATTGAGCCAAAGCCAGTTACCATCCTGTGATCAGCCTCTCAACCAAAATACAAAAAGCAACAGTAAAAGATAACAGAGCCTGAAGAATATGTATTTACATTGTCTGAGAAAACTCAGGTGCTTCATCATTCACGTTTGAGATATGGATCCTAACAGTTGCTGTCCCAGTCTTGGGCTCTTCCCCCTGATCTACAGCCATAATGATGAACTCATAAAGGTGGTTAGGTCGCTCATAGTCCAACCGTGTTGCTGGAAAAATAGTGCCATAAGAAGTAATGCTGAAGTCTTGGCTCAGTGTGTAATACAGCAACTGGGCATTCTCCTTTGAATCACAGTCAGTGGCTGTCACTATTAGAAGAGAAGAGAAAGATATTGAGTAGATCAAAGTTAGTGAATTGGAATGTTAAGTACATTTACTACTACTGTAGCAGGATTTGCCTTGGAATGTGGTGCTTGAAATCAGTCAGAAAACTGTGCTCTCCCCCGTGCTTTTTAGTGAAGTAACCCTTACTCAAAAATAAATCATTTAAAAAAACCAAAAGTGAAGCCCCTGGGAGAATTTAGACACTCAATCTTGACTTTGCTGGATTTAAAGAGTCCTGTACTATCAAGAATATATTCCCACATAGAGAAGTATTCTCATGTCCACCTGACCTACACTGCTGACTTAAAATCATTCAGATCACACACTGTGCAATTAAAGATGGAATATTTACGTATATTATTCAACTTATGCACATTATGTGTTTGTCAAATCCTATTCATAACCTACAAAAATCTATGCTAAAAGCACAGTTACCAGAACAGTAACTGACAAACTACAATTAGTACAGCATAAACCACTAAGTAGAATAGTAGGAGGTTATAAAATCCTATTTACTAGGGAAAAGCAATTTTCCTGCAGTTTAATTTCCTTTTCCCCCTCAAGATTTAGACAAAGTTTATGTAAGGGTTAAAGACTAATACAAAGCCCTTGTACAACTGCTTAGTTGACACAAATTTGTTTTACAGTTAACACTTACAGAACACCACCACTTGAAGCACAAGTTTTTGGTTCCATTGGGAAGAAGAAAAGTCTTCCGGTCAAGCATCCAAACAAAACCTCACATAGAGCAGTTAAACTGTACAAGAGGCTTTTAATGCAAGAGAGCAGAATTCCTACAGCAAGCCCACACAGGACTCTCAGAGACAGGCAGAGAAGGTGAGCTGAGGTGTCCATAACTTCTGATCCAGTATCACTCTCTTCCTTCAAGAAACGTAGCAAGACTGCTACTTTGAGCCTACTGCTACTGTAATACCAACCACAAAGTTCTGTTACTTCAAAATACCACGAAGAAAATGTTTCCTTTGCCTTCCTGTCCCACAAAATTGTTTGGGCTGTGGCAGTAGTATATAACTGACATGATACTACAAGGTGCCATTAGCCTTCAGAAAGCTGCAACTACCCACACTGGGACAGGTGATTTTGCTTTCTGAACTGAATTCTAAGTAGTGCAACGGAAAAAAATACAGTGAACATAATAAATGGTTTCAGGAGCACTAACCTTGGAGAAGTGCAGTTGTCATAGGAACTGTTTCAGGAACACCGACTTTGCTGTAAATCGACTGCTGAAATTCGGGGGCACAATCATTCACATCTGTGATTACAACCAAAACCTTAATGGAGAAGAGGGGATGTTAAACAGCAAAGTGATTTAAGGGAACGACTTCATTGCTCTGGAAATATCGCATGGAAGAATTTCCCAAAAACATCCTTGAAATCTTCAGCAGCTATAGGATAAGACATTTTTCTTAGATTGTTCTTTTTCTGCCGAGTGCCATTGAAATATTACATTCCAAGATACTAGGAATTGCCAAGTCCCTGACCCTGCAGCAATGTTTTCCACTCACCCTTCATCTCCATTGATTATTCCTTATTACTAATTTAAAGGAAAATGGACCATCTGCTTGCCAAGCACCCTTTCTCCATTATCTTATCTTACAACACTTCTGTGATTTGTAACACTAAAAACTCTACTGCCAAGCATATTACATTTTAGCAGTATAAATCTCCAAGACCAGGTTCTGAATTCAATTACAGCAGCACAAATCAGATATAAGTGGAACTGATCCCCAGGGAAGTGGTCACAGACCCAAGCCTGACAGAGCTCAAGGAGTGTCTGGACAATGCTCTCAGGCACAGGGTGGGATTGCTGGGTGGTCTGTGCAGGGCCAGGATTTGGGGGTTCCCAATCCTTGGGGGTCCCTTCCAACTCTGGATATTGTGCGATTCTGGGAAACCAAGTAAGAGATACACTTTTGCCTCTAATACCTTTACAAATGCTTTCTTATTCCTGTGTCAAATACGAGTCCACAGTTGCACAGTTTACACTCCCAAGAGTAAGGAGTGTGTAAATGAGCCTTTCTGGTGGCTCATCCTGCTGCACTTCATGCAGCTGGTTGAGGCATTCTGCATTATGGAGCACCAGGCAGAGGTGTTTCCATGAGCCTTACAGAGCAGATATGCATGAACTAGAGCTGCTCTGCCAACTATTGAGGTTGCATCAGTGCAAAGCAGGTACAAGTTAAACTACCTCTAGGCTAAACATATTTGTAAAATCATCTCATAATCCTCTTTCAAGTCATATTTTACCGTTCTTTATCTTGTAGTACACAAAAGGGTCAACAGAAACTATCAGGCTCTGTTGTGCTACAGCCAGTGTTCGTTACATTGGTGTACTGCTTCCCTGTCTGTGTCCTCAGACTTGATCCTAATAATTCTGTCTCCCATTCCCTATCTTATTTCCTGCACCAGGAACAAACTCATATGGCATGCTTTTCCTAGCTCAGTGAATCTCTGAATTCAAATAACTGTAATAACTATATTAAGAAATATTTTTGCTGTCAAACAGCTTTCTAAAATACCATGAACCATCAGCTTTTAGTATCAGTGAATTTTTATTACTTTCTTGTTTTACAAGTTCACTTCGTGTTCTTCATACAAAACAAATAGCTCTTTGTCCTGCCTTTATTTTAGAGTGGAATAATCTCAAATGTACATCATACTTGATGAAGGTAGAGTAAGACAAAACCTGATGTCTGGCTTGGCCACATCCATTTCCACATGTTACCAGGTAAGGCTTGGGATCTATGATGGGATGGCATATTGATCCCTCAGAAACAGTCTTTAGAGCACCTGCAAGAGTGAAATCTAAGAGTGTCTAAACCAGTCCTCAACATCACCCCACAGACAGAAAGACTTTTAATGGACAGCAGAATAACCAGCATGGGGAAGTGGGAGCTCCTGGTGAATCTGTACAGAATTCAAAAGGATGAGGGAAAATGGAAATGCACACAGGCTGCCAGAGGGCAACACCTACCTCAGCAGCACTGCTGAACTGCTCCTCGTTTTCCTCTGCTCTGACCAAAAGAAGGTACTGGTGGGGGTCACTTTCATAATCCACACTCCGAGTTAAACTGATCTCTCCTGTTGCCCGATCAATACTGAACAGACCCCCAGGATTAGTGAGCAAACTGTAGCTCAGGGATTTCTTTTGATATGACACAGCAGTGACTGTAAGAAAGCTGCATTTAAAAAAAAAAAAAAAAAAAGAGAGGACTCAAGGACATAATACGACATTCTGAAAAATGTGACAAAAGCAATGCATATCAGAAATGATGGTGCAACCCTGTAGGTCTGCTCAGAGGTATCCTCAGTGAAGTCAGTGACAGCTGTATCTAAACACTGAATTCAAGCATTTTGTTACACAGTGGTTCTATCACCTTGGGGTTAAACAGATAAAGACGGGATTCTTGGAAGCAGAACACAGTAAGGATTAAAAATGCAGGAACAGAGGATTTAATTTTTGCAGCAGCTGAATTTGCCTACTTCAACTTCCTTCTATAGTAGTGATGGTTTTCAGGCAAGAAACTAAAAGATAAAGCAAGATGAAAAAGATTTGTTTTAATAACAGCACAGTAAGTTTGCTGCAGTCATACCATCCTAAAGTTCCAATAGATAACTGCAAAAGGATAAAAGCCAGGCCCTAACAGCACTGTGTGTTACAGCTTACACTGGACATATATTTTTAGCTCATCTGGCACTATCTTTTTTCCACTGAAGTCCAATGTGTTTAAGGCTTCAAGTGGAAATACCCACAGTAAGAAGTCAAAGAAAAAATTAAAATATTTTCAAAGGATTTAGACCCAAAAACTAATTTCTCAAGTTCTCTTGCCTTAACAGGCAGGTTTCCTAGGAAAAAGAATTCCATCTCCTAGGAGAACACACCAACATGTGTGCTCCTGTGACAAGTACAGTCAAAAAACATAAACTCAGTTTGTGCAATCTCCTTTTTAACCCCTTATATTCCTATGCTGCTCTCCTCTCACTTTCCTTTTGGGGCACTACTGAACCAATGGACAACACTGCTGTAGGTCATTATCTCAGTTTAGTTTTCTCCTGTATTTTCCTATGCTGAGGTCTCACAGGCAGTTTCAGCCAGTGCACGACTGCATTCCTGATAACAGGAATTATTCTGCCCTCCTTCTAACTCCCTGCCCTGGCTGCATGTTCAAGCCACCTCTCCTCTCCTGTCAGCACTGAAAATCTCAAGGCCATGCTGGGAGCACATGTAACAATCCAACTGAAAATTTTTTCTGCCTCTTTTGCCTTTGTATCCCCTTGGCTCAGCCTGCCCATGCAGCTGTAGCTTACTGGCATTACAGGCAGACCAAAGGAAGAGAAAGATTTGGTATTGCTCCTCTGCTCAGCAGCAGCCTTAAATCAGGCTCTAACTGGGAAATCATAAACCCAGAAATCCAGTGCATGGCAACAACTCTGTTCTCCTGCAGAGTAATTGGGTAATTGGCCCAATTTAAATATAAGAACTTTTGGATTCTAAATGGTTTTTCAGGGCTATTTCTGGCCAACACATTACAGAAACAACTTGCACACTTTCACTGTGTATATTCAAACCTTTTCAGATGTAATAACCACACAAAATACTTCATTCCTTTTGGATATTACCAAGTAATTTGACCAACTGACTAATCTACTATCACCTAAGCTGTACAAACCTATTTCTAATAGTGATAAAAAAGTTATGAATAATTTTATTTTTAATTCTAAACATTATTGAACCCAAGATAGCAGGTACCTGTTAGATATTATAGTATTTTGCAGTTATTCCATCTTTTATGCCTCTGCAATTTAATTTTATTGCAGTTTTAAAGAAAAACCTTGTTATCTACTATTATTTTTTTTTTTAATCTTAACAGTCCTTGGTTATTTAGACACTGTAAAACTGAATGCTGCAGACTGAACAGTAACACCACAGATAATATAATATGAATAACAGCTGAATTGCCACAGAAGGAACACATTGACTGGATGAAAGTATTCTCAGTTCAAGTGGAAGACAAAATATTTACTCTAAGAACAAACCAGTTTGGAAAAGAAGGGACTACGAACACATTCTGTGATATTTCAATTGACATGGTTAGACAAAGGCTGGAAAAATATAATGAAAAGTTCTGTGGCATCTTCATTTTAGCTCAGTTTGTCATTGTGATGAAGACAGGAAAAAGAATCTTGGTTGTTCCAATTTTCACTTGGTGGAGAAGGCATTTCTCCAAATTTGACACATAAAATTAATGTATTCTTTCACACAGCATATCTTTCTTCACGACATAACAGTACTAATTCGTATTCTGTATTGTGTTTGAAAATTGAAACACAATCAGCATCTACTAATCCTTTCCATATAATTTCAAAAAGTAAGAAAGAAAGCACAATTATTCAACACCACTTTCCCCTGTAAAAGGGTGACTAAAAAAATACATCATCAAACTGTGTCTGGATCACTTCTATTAAGAGACCTAAATTGCTTCTCACAGTATCTATTTATGATTCACAAACAATACCAAGGCTTTGGGGAGATCAAACAGAGGTCAAAACCAGGAACAGAACCTGATTGCATTATTTTGGGCTGTTACTTACGGTTCTCCTTGTGGGGTACTCTCAGGAACATACACAAAGTACGACATGTTGGTGAACTGTGGTGGTCGAAATCCAGCAATTACAGAAACAGAGGCTGGAGACCCTCTGCTTCCCAGTTTATCTGCTGCTATTACAGTCAGCAAATATTCCTTGTCCCTCACCAATGGCAAACCGGTTGTTTTAATCCAGCCAGTGTCCTTCTCAATGTCAAATCTGTCTTCACCACCTGAAAGGAACATATCCAAAAATTGTCATTAGCAAGAACATTTTTACTTGATTAAAATTAGGAGGAGAATACAGCGTCAATTACCAAGTTGGCTTTGACTTAGGATCAGCATGCACACTAAAGTTCAAAGTTTGTTTAGAACTTGGAAATCAGTCATTACATTGATCATTTGTGACTGCATTTAAAAATTCCATTTCACTTCTCTAGACAGTTATCACTCTTCTTTAACATTGAATTATAAAATGGTTTGGGTTCAAAGGGACCTTAAAGCTCATCTCATTTCACCCCCTGCCATGGGGGGGGACACCTGCTATGAGACCAGGTTGCTCCAAGCCCTGTCCAACCTGGCCTTGAACACTTCCAGGGATGGGGAAGCTTCTGTGGGCAACCTGTGCCAGGGCCTCACCACCCTCAGAGGGAGGAATTTCTTCCCAATATCTCATCTAACCCTGCCCTCTGTCAGTGTGAAGCCATCCCCCCTTGTCCTGTCACTCCATGCTCTTGTAAATAGTCTCTCTCCATCTTTCTTTTAGCCTCTCATACTTTTCTGCTGCCTGACTCTAAGTATCCCTTACCAGAAAATACTCTGCTGGAGAGGTATTGTTGCTCCCCATCTGCTCAGACAGTTTTGAACTATTACTAAAGTTTCTTAAAACGAGACACAAAAAAATTAGCACTGAGTTTGTATTAGCTCTGCACAACCCAGACCTTTAAAAGTTTGTTACAGATGAATCACAAGGGATAGGAACATTAACCCTCCTCTCCACCCCATGAACTACTCCTCCACATACTGTCTCATAAACACAGTTGCCACAGCCACCCCCTTGCCAAAGCCTTGGGGAATACTGACTGCTCCAGTCCCCATCATCCCCCAGGGATATATATGGGCAGGAACTCAACTTTGCAAAAAAAATCTGTCCATAGCCATCAATAAAAGTTGATTTTTCTCACACACAGAGCTGAAGGTTTATGAACCTTTTGCAGGAGGAAGGGAAAATAAAGCTGAGGATTAAAAAGTCACAATAGTGAGGCATAATACACGGGAATGGGAGGGTTAAAATTTACCTTCCAAGAGAAAATATTCTACAGTTCCATGGATCCCTTCATCTGCATCCACAGCAAGCAGCTTGTACACTTCAGTACCTCCTGCAGCTTCAGGGGAAACCACAGCCAGGAAGGGGAAAGGCTCCATGACCCATTCAGGGACGTTGTCATTCACATCTGTCACAGTAAGTGACACGTGCACCAAGTACCAATCCTTCCCTAAAGGTCACAGGAAAAGGAAGAAATAATTAGACAGCTACTTCATGGCACTCAGAGTAACAGAAACCTATCACAAACCTGAGTGTGCACTTCCTGAAATACTGTTGGCATGTAATCCAGAAAAACCTGGAGTTTAAAGTTGTTCTGGAATGAACAGCATCCAGACACAATGTGAGGAAGAAATAACCAGCACAAATACTGCTGAACTGCAAGACTGGGGCCACCTACATCACATTCTTCTAAAATCTCTTCTTAAGAAAAATCACAAGTTCTTAAATTTTCAAACTTTAAATACCTGTTTTCTCGAAAGTTTTTTCTTTTTTTTTCTGAAGAAAAAAAAAAGCATCTAATATTTTGTTTATGCAAAGTTACAGCAACTCTGAATTTTGCAAATTAAATACTTGTTGCCAAAAAATTCCAACCAATCTACCCTAACCAGTGATTCGCCCTTCCATAAAGTTCACTGAAATCCTAACATAGTTTTCACTCCTATATAAGTTTAAATACTATTAAATACATACAGTCAAAATCCAGAAGAACAAACCACCACAAAATGGAACTATCAAATTTTCCAAAAATCAACAGCGTAAGATCCTTAAAAATTGAGAAAAAAAGTATTTATTATACTTTTACCATTATTAAATTAACCCATGAAATAGCAGAGCTCCTAACAAGTAAGAAATATCAGGCAAGCATTGCTGAAAAGGTGGCAGAAAGGACACATGAGACAGTGAAGGAGCAAGGGGGGTTTTTTTAACTGATAATTATCAGTAACATCAGGGAGCACAGTATGAATATAACTTGGGCCTTTGGGCCAGTTTGGCTTCCAGCAGAGTGGCACTGACCTTGTAAATATTCTGCTACAGAAGCCAAGCAGAGTGTTCCTGCAGGCCATCTTTAATGCCTCTGGCTCCAGAAAAGTGAGGCATTCACCCACTGTGGCTCCAAAGGCAGCACAACTGCACTGACACTGCACTTTGCTCCAGCCTGGAATGTGGGCCAGGAAAAAACAGCCATCCACACTTACAACATGACTTATCCACAAGTTTAATAATGGATGGAAACTCAAAATTTTTAAAGTTGATGGTGTTAATACTTGATTTCAGTGTTGATTTATTATTTATACATACATGAAAACATACAGACATGCATTTATTTTCAAAACAGCTCTACAGGAATTGAAACAACATACAAAAAGGAACATCTAAAATTACCAGTTTTAATTTAAAACTAGTTAATAATACAAACAATTTCGTATTTTAGTATATATTTAAGTAGAAAGTGCTGCCAAAATATCTAATCTTGTAGACAGTGTTATGTTGCTAAGGAGACCTATTCTCCCAGGAAGTTCACTTAGGCTGAACTGCTGGACTTGTTCTCCCTCTCTACTGCAGCGTGACATCCCCCTCCAGAAAACATCCGTATTCCAACTAAAAGCTTTTCCTTTGTGTGAGGTGTGCATTTACTGAAGTCATCCCTTCACTCCCACAGAAGCACCACCTCTTCCAGCTTCAGCTTTCCATACTCAGTTCCTGTCTGCTGGCACGTGGCATGTTTAGTACAGCATATCAGAATCTGCCATCTGTGAACAACCAGCTTGTTGACTATTGTAAAGAAAACTCCTTGGCGCTGTAACTGGCAAAGTCAAATATAAGTTTCTTAGTTTAGACCTGAGACTTAATCCATCACGACCTTTAAGTACATTCTATTTTTACCCAGAAAATTCCCCTACTAGAAAAATCAGCAGTCACCAAGGATAATCACTGAGGCTCTCTTACTTCACCTTGTAAAACTGTATTAATTCATCTGTATTTTAAATCTGTGAGTACATGGCTTTTTTTTTGTTTGTTTCTCTAAAGAGCAACAAAAAGTGTATTGACAGTAACTTGTTAAATCCAAATTAATTTATTTGTAATTACACCCTATACACAGAATCCCATGTTCCTGGGAATATAGTATCAGTTTATAGTAGCACATGTGAAAAACAACGCCTACAGCAAAACCCAATATCTAATCTATAAAATAGAAAATTACAGAAGTGATCCGTTTCCTGAAAAAAAACCTGTATTGGGTTTTCCCATTAAACATGCCTTGCACCACTGTACAACATGGATACATGCAACACGTGTTCTGACACTTTCATGGCAAAATTCCCAGTTACCATGTACACGCAAGACTTACAAAATCTTCCTGACTGTGAGACAACCTGTGTGCTATGTATAATTGCACCTCTGCAGACAGAAGCGTTGGCAGGCCCAGTGTAAGGATGCTCAAGTCAGCTTCTCTAGATAGATGTTTATTAAAACAGTGCATGTGAAGCCAGTTTCCAAAGACAAACTCAGACTGCCTTGCTACAAAACACAGCTGACACTAAGGTGAGAGCAGAGTAGCCCACTCTGCTGTTGCACTTCCCTTGTAGTCACCCAGGTGTAACTCCCTTCAGCATTCAGACAGACTCTGAAAGCAGCTGCTTTGCTTTCTCCTCTGTATAGAACAAGAAAAATAGAAGCCAAAAGAGCTGGGAAAAACTTTTTAAAAATCCCAAATATGTCAAAAGCAGCAGCATGTGTATTACTTCTCACTACTATACTAAATAGTTCCAGATGTGTTTCACACACACGTGTGTCATATCAGAATGTGTGTTTCAAAAGTCCCAGGTCAGCCAGTCCAAGACATCTGAAGAAAATGAAGAGGAGGGAACATACTGGACATTAATCCAAGGTTAAAATACACCACAGCAGCACACACCAGGGTGAGTTCTAAATGAGAAGTGCCAAACGCAATCAGTGACTGCTTGAACACTCCTAAGATTTTAATTAAAAGGTGTCCAAACAGAATAGTTGCAAAAGGGAGAAGTTAATGCCAAGATTGCCAGTCTTCTCAAAAGAACAGCTCTGGTGGAAGCTGCCCCAAGTTTGTAAATATCCACTGTTAGCCTAGTTTGCCCAGGCATACTGTGGGCTTAAAGTAGCAGCACTAAATTAGAAGCTGAGTTAAGAACCTTTGAAAATCTGCCCCTATAATAGCAAGACCTATTGAGGATTTGAACGCTACCTTGGTAACCCTGCTAGGAGTAGGAAGGTTACTGATGTTTGTCTCTCTGGAGTCTGGAAATCACTCTCCTAATCAACCCTTGAACTCACTCTGGTTCAAGTCCTGCTAGAGTTCCTAACGTGTATTCAACTATCAAAAAGTAAGCCTCAATTGAAGAATAATTCATTTTTATTGAAGAAGTAATAATAAATCTGGTTACAAATCCCACTTTTGTCACTTAACCAATGCCAATTCACTGAAAATTAATATGCTGGTACTTAGAACATATTTGTAACTGAGAAACAGTTGTAAGAAAACTGTGCAAAAGTGCAAAAGAACCAAGCTTAATCCTCACATGCTCTAGCAAACTTCACTGCTCAAGAACTCAAAGGACTTGGGCACGTTCCTCCAGGTACTTGTATTTTAACAGTTAGGAGACCTTAGTGTCATTCTGACATCTTGGCAAGACCAAAGCTTTCAGCAATATGTTGGTTACCTCTGAAACATGTGAATAATCGTAAGAATTTTGTTAGGACAGTCAGCAGGAACTACAGTGAAGGTAATGGCTTTAAGTGACCAGCATCCATTTCCACTGCATATGACCCTACAGATCTCATTGGTATATTATCTTCCTCCATCAACCCCAGACAATCTGACTCATAAGAAAAAATGCTGAATAAATCATTGTGATTTCCCAGATAAAGGCAGTCTGGAGGAAAATGACTGCAAGTAAGTTTTCCCTTGACTGCATACCATATACCAAAGGAAAAACTACAGCAGAAACACTGAACAGGACTGTACTTCTCTGCAGAGACCTACAAATGTGACCTGACAACTTGTGGAAGTAACATCAGGGTGTCCACCGAAGCATGATTGGACAAGGACTTGCCAGAGGACAACAAATGTGATGAAGAGACTGACAGCAACAATAATGTCTATGTAATATGTGGATGTCTAGCAGGACAATGCATTAAGGATTTCAAAGTACATGTTTGTGAACATGATTTTTTCAAGCATAACTCCTCATTCTAATTAGCACAGCAAGTATTTTAAAGTTTTGCTTTATTGTAATTACCATGACACACACATTACAAAAGGCAGTCTCTCGTGTTTTGTAACTGACACAGCTGCTTGCCTGCAGAACAGACCTTAAACCAGAATTTCAACTCATTTTTAATAAGGTACATGAAATTAATTTTCTCCCTTAGTTATGAAAATTATTTGTGCTTCAAGACAGTGGATGGAAGAAATCTTAGAAATATACACCTCTCTATAGTTCAGGTGTCTCAATGCCTCTGTCCATCAAAACATCCCCATGTGTACCTTGTAGCTATATTAGTTATATATATATCACTATATTAATAGTTACAGTACATTATCATGCATCTGCATTCATATATTATGATTAAGAGTAGTTTTTATTAGTAGTATATGTGCAGTAATATTGCTACATTATGGGAGAAATAATATGTTCCAATTCCACTCAAATCTTAGCAGAAACAGCTTAAAACTGATAATCCTCTGTGGATTTGGGTTAAGTCCTACAAACACACAGAGAGGTTCTACTGAAACTATCTGTTCCCAATACCAGGCCCTGACAACCAGTGGAGACTATATTCAACAGTGCAAGTCAACCACTACTGAGATCCTAAGTCAACAATCTAACCCGGGCTTCATTTTCCCAAAAAGAATTTTCAAACTGTAGTGTAACGTGATACCAATTAAAACTGCCTCTATATTAAATGCTAGATGTTTGACTTCCAAGCCCAGCACATCATAGGTACCTTACACAATGTCATCCATTCAAAAGAAATCCTACTCAAAGAATGTCTCTGCTAATTAGATTGTTGGCACACACACAGATTTTGCATTTGACAGACTTTCTTCCCTAGCTTCAGACAAAAGAAAAATTTAAATTGCTTTCTCACAGATACTGAGCAAGAGGAGATAAAACACAAAATGCTGATCATAAACATGACAATAACAAAACACTGGAGCATCTTATGTCAAAAATCAGTATTTTTAAAAGTCATATAGAAAATAATACTTCATATTCAAAAGGGTAAAATCATCTTTTTATTTAATCAGAAAGTATCTTTCCTCTTATTTTTCTTCAGTATGGAAACTAATGAAAACAGGTTCAGTAAGCAGATTGCTTTTCCCATGTATTTGCAAACACCACTTATTTGCCCTTCACAGTATCAAATCTAAGCCCTCTCTACAGCTCTCTTTTCAATTTATACAGAAAACTAAAACTAAAATTATAAACTCTAGTCCAGAGGTTTTTCCTACTTTAGATGCTTAATTCCCTATTAGAGTCAATTCATGTATCAACAAAAATCCTTCTTAAGGCAGCTCATCCTGGAGTCTGCTTTTTTTCTCTCTGATATTCCCTCCAGTTGGAATTACTTCTTTTTAACTTAATATTACTGACAAAAGCTGCAGCACTGAACTTCATTCCCTATCACCAAAATCGATCTTCATAATCCACTGCTGAAACCTCATCATAGGTATCTATCCATAATTGCTTATTTTTCATGCCTATCTGTGGTTGAAAACTGATAAACAGAAGGATTTATTATACTGCCTTGCTCTGAAATCCAACCACATTAGGTAAGGTAACACACTAGCTGGCCCAAGTTTCTGCACACAGGAAATATATATGTCATCACTCACAATTTTCATCCTTTGGAAAAAAAAGAAAAACAAAAAAAAATTAGATAACTTGCTGGGAAGTTTAATTATAGTAAAAATGCAAACAAATGGTAAAGAGTCATTAAAAAATAGGGAAAGAGTTTCTAAAACATCTAAACAGCAATAACAACAACAACCAAACAAACAAAATAGGAAAAAGCCTTAATACTCATATCCTACGAAGACTGGGTTACACTTCTCACATCAAATTTAAGATATATAGAGGAACTTAGGAACGGAAAGCCCTCTCAAAATCATGAACCTCTTGGGACAGTTCAAGTTAAAGACTTCTCAAAATTGAAGAACATACTGAATATTACAAAAAGCAGTCCAATATCTTGACAGGATAATGGTTCTCTTCTGCTTTAGGTTCTTTATGGCTTTACTGAATCCAGGTTTATCTGAAAAAAACTCTTCTGTGATGTTCACCATTAATTTTCTGAGAAGGGGTTTTAAAATAAAGTAACACGAACCAATTCCTCCAACCTGCTATTGCAGCTAGTTATAAAGATTAATTGGATTGCAGAAAGGTATTGCAGGCTGATAAATCCTGTAATTTCATACAGCAACTAAAAAAAAAATATTCCCCCACCTACCAATAAAGGGTGGCAGGAAGAAGGCAAGGGCTTTAATACTTAATTATTCAGTTAACAGCAACTTTTGAAGGCTCTGCTGGTTAAACCAAGACTTGAAAATCATGCCTGCTGAAACAGTCTGTCTGCAATTCCAAATACTGTAGGTCAGAGTTGCCTCTAAACCCATCTCTTTTCACCATGTCAAATTATAAAAGATGCTGTCAATCTGTGAAATCCAATGTATTCTCAGACTTCTGATTGCATTAGGATTATATGACTGTCTTTTCTCTCAAAAATCCAATGGATAATTCTATAAGACGAGACTTGAAAATAAAATCCTTATATTCATTAAAAATGTAGGCTTCTCTGCATCAGTGTAATTGATAAAACTGACAATGCCAGACATTCTGATTTTAAAAATCTGACAATAGAGAATATGTAGTTGACTGAACATGTCTCTACAATTGTGGACAAACATTATACATTCCGTGAATGTACTGAGGGAAGAGGTATAATATTATCATGATTAAACAAAAATGGGTGAGAAGTTGGGTTGCTCCTGGCATTTTCAGGTCATTATAATTTATTTTTTAAAAGGAGATTATGAGAGTGTTAAAAGTCTTGCAAGCCTTGAGGTTACTATTGCTATTACATACTGCCCTACATCCATCAGCAAATTAAGTATTCAAGCTGGTATTTTTCTTTATGGTTTGGAGGTTTTTTTAAGTTGCTCCAACTTCTAAGACTCTTACATTAAACAGACAAATGTTTTTTGAAAACTTGGGGGTTTTTTGTTTGGGTTATTGCAAGTTAAATATTTTGGAGTTGCTTGAGAGGATATTGAAGTTTTGAAGACTCTTTGCAAATACCATACTGTGCTATTTTAAAACCTCACTCTATAATATGTCTTCATGTAAAATACCTACTGACATAGAGTTTGGGAAGATACATCTTCAGAAAAAAATCTTAATGCCTTAAGCCTCTAGCTGCAATCAGGAGAAATCACTTTTCCCATTTTCATACCGTAACATGAGATAAAAGCTACTGGTTATTGTACCCAGTCCTACTGTATATCCTTCAAAAAAATAGGACAATTATGCACAAACATTTCACGACTGTCATTTCTGAAAATTCCTGAGGTATATGATGGGCTACTTTTAAGTACAGTAGTTTGCTCATTCATAAAACATAAACCTTCTAAAGAGATAACTTTGATGGGCTCAAGCTGGGGACAGCCCACATTCCCTCCTAATATGCCTCATCTTTTTTGCAGATAGAATAATGACAGTCTGGCATGTCTCTGCTCCTTACCATCATATGGCTTTTAAAATAGAAGTTAAAGCAAACCAGAAAACAAAAGTAAAGAAAGTATCAGAGGAGCTCAGTGATCATGGCAGAAAGGATGTTAGCATAAATAGCCAATTAAATACATCAAGGTGATAACCGTGTTATCAGGGACTTCCCAGTGTGACATCAATCAGAGGGTGGCAATCAGGGAAACCAAGCATGTCCAGATGTGAAATAATGACTGCAAATTAATAATCACAAGAGACATCCTTACATAACAATACTTGTGTCTTAATTAATTACTATTGATTGCCAAGAAGCATTATCATAAGAAGAGCACTTGGCTAAAGCAGGAGCACCTACTGTGCCACAGTAAGATGGGAAGTTCTCTTGAAATTTCCCTTAGAATTTCTTGGGGAAAATCCAGCTTGTTTCTCTGTAGTCTTTCTTGTGCAAGGAAGCAAAAAAAAACCGACAAAAAAAAAGGTAAAGATGCCACCACAATCAGTAGCCTCACCAAGAGAGCCTGCTGTTCTTCCTTGGATCATTATGGAATCACAGAATGATTTGGGTTGGAAGGGACCTTAGAGCTCATCTCATTCCAACCTCCTACCATGGGCAGGGACACCTCCCACTAGACCAGGCTGCTCAAAGCTCCATCCAACCTGGCCTCTATGTTCTGTAATTTATTAGTTCTATCAAATTGTCAAATTTGTGCTGAAATTTAGTTAGATCTTGAGGAAAAAAAAAGTTCATTTCTTTTGCAGAAACTGAATGTTTGAGATGATAAACAGCCAGAAGATCTAAACAGCTTTGGTGTTCAAGTCACAGCAGTCTCACTTTAATCTGACTGCTTGGAATAGAAAGCAGATAATTTCAAAACATTCTGACTGATCAAACATCAAGATGGTGCTCCACAGGTTCCTCAGACATTCCTTTCTACCACAAATCAGTAACATTCCAAGCCTGTAAACACCCATAGCTGTCCTGAATGCACACAGAACATACTTTTTTTTTTACTTAATTGCATGAAACCCACTGCAGTTTAATGAAACCCATCTGCTGGATAATAGATGATGATTTCAACTTAAGCTCAGCTTGAAGTGTAACTGTTAACAGCTGTAATTCATGAAAGAGGTAATAAGAAATGTAAAAGGCAAAACATCACCCAGAAGCTACTTAATTGTTAGGGATGATCCCCCCAGAATCAATACAGCTAGTAAGGGACTAAGGCCTCAGATGAAATTAAAACAGATGATCCTTGACTTCCAAGCATGAAATCCTTCAAGGTAAAAATATTACTAGAATTGGTATCTCCACTCTCTATGTTGATTTGAACAGGACAACTATATTAAAAATACAAGTGACTGCTGTTAACTGTTGGAAGGCACATCAAACATCACCCTCAGTGATAAGAAAAGCCCCTGATAAGAAAAAATGAACGACAGGAGATTACAAAGCTAATGCCCATGGATCAAGTAAGGTCAAGGGAGTTTGAGACAGCAGGATTAGAGAGGCAGGATCTTTAATGCACTTCCCCCATGCACTAATGGAGTAATAATGGCTCCTTCTCAAATTAAATGCTACCCCATGTTGAAATATTAATGTGTATGACAGTCTAAGAAATTTTACCTTCTGCTCACTGGGTAAAAACTTAAAATAGCATTATGCTTTTGCAAAGAATAAATTGTGTCCCAATAAATTGAATGGCATAAAATCCTGAAATGCCACAAAAAAACGTGAGCATAACCATCAGTCCTTCCAGGCAAGGTTAACTGAAGAATATAACTCAGGGCTGAGTGATCAGGGGGATCACTAGAGGAATCACCTCCTCAAGGAGATGCCATGTGCCAAAAAAACAGGTTAAACCCTGAAATTCTGGAATTCTACTTAGCACTTCATGGCTCAAACTAATGCACGAGGTTTTCCTGGTGTTTCCCTTTGGTTTGGGGTTGTAAAGTTTGTGTCTTGGTTTCTTTTCTTTTGCATAAAATGTTTGCTAATTAGGAAAAATGTAAAGATTACCAGCCATACTTTAATTTCAAGGGGTTTTGGCTCTCAAGATTGATGTTTCTGTCCAGTGTCAAGGCAGAACCTCACAGCACCTTCCAGTATCTGAAGGAGCCTGCAGGGAAGCCAGAAGGACACCCTCTGTCAGGAATTGCAGTGACAAGAAAAGGAGTAATGGGTACAAACTGAAAGAAGGGAAATTTAGGTTAGATGTTAGGAAGGTATCTTTTACTGTGAGGGTGGTGAGAGACTGGAACAGGTTGCTCAGGGAGGTTGTAGATGACCCCAGCCTGGCAGTGTTCAAGTCTAGGCTGGATAAGAGCTCACTTGAAGTTGAGATATCAACTAAGGCACTATCTCCTCTCTTGTCCAGGCCCTGAAACTCCTCCACAGGCACAGGAGAATCCATTCCATTAGAAAAAGACTTAGCACTTCAGGTCTAGATTTTTCTGTTGCAACTTTCTAGTGACTAATTACTGCCTCCAGAAAACAAAAACTGTGATAAAACAAAGTCTACAAAGTATCAAATAACCACAGAGATACACAGTGAATAAACAGTAACATACTATTTCCTCTGCAGATTGCAGATAATTTTACTATAGCAGTAAAACAGACAAAATTGTTATTTCAAAGGATTAAAAAAAGATTATTTTTGGCATCTACAAAAAAAAAAAAAAAACACATTACATTTATAACCAAAATACGCCCAATCACAAAGTAACCACAGCATGTACTGCACTGTAATGACAATAATTATAGTAGTAATTTGTGCAAATCACTACCAAAAATCTTAGAGCTCAACTGCAGCTTTGCCAAAAGCTGAAGTGTTGTTCATACTGCAAAAGCCCCTCAAAGCTACCCCTGACACAGGAAAACATACATCAGCACAAAGCCTATGGTCTACTAGGAAATACTCCAGGTAGTGAGGAGTGAGTGTGTTACATAGGTAGTCATTTGCCAAGCCAAGTGGAGTGAACTCACTTAACTCATACCTTCAACAACTCAGAGAGAGAAAACCCTTCCTTGTCATGAACGTGTGGAAGATATCTGGATATTGAGATGCTAGAGGTCTGGTTGCATCTGGAACACCAGCCCTGGACACACTGCTGTGCTGATTACCCAGGACAGAATTGAGAGGAACAGAAAAGTATTTAAAATTCTATTTTATCTGAAGGGGAAAAATAAACACACAGCCTGTTACATGCCACTAGTACTGGTCTGAAGAAAAGTTAATTCAGGAACAGGACTGAACCTCCTACACAGTCCTACAACTAAAGAGTGGGGGCTGTCACAAACTAGGAAGAAACTGCTCAATGTTGCCTTATTACCATATACCCATCTTCTTGCTACTTTTTTGAGAATTCTCCACCAGTCAAAAAAAAAAATCAGCTATTGTTCCTAGACATGGATTAGGACCACTTGTGGCACAATGCTTTTAAGCACTCTTTAATACTGTAGGTAATGAAGTGCACGTTACAAATGAATCACAATAAATTACATTGAAAAGATAAAGGAAAAGAGGGCAGACTTTATATGCTAAAGTATTTAAACATCTTGTCTTATCCTCGACATCATTGCCTGGGTTGAGAAGAGAGTAATGACAGAATTAATTATTGGTTCATTTTCAGTTCTCAGTTACCAGGCAGCAAGAATAGGAGAAAGTGAAAAACAAAATTGAAGAAATTAATACAACTTTACACCACTTGAACATAAATAGATATCTGATATCACAAGCTCTAAGACTAGAAAACCACAGCTACTGGAATGTTTATGGTTATGCATAATGTAAAATAAGTGACCACAAATGTTAAAAGCAAAGTAAATAAACTGGAGAAAGAACTTGAACTTGCACTTTTATTCACAACAAAATTCAGTGTAGCCATCTCCACACTTTAATTCATACTGAAAGTTCACTTCTGTAAATACTGTGTTTTCTCCTGGAGCTTTTGCAATATTCTGCATCTGTTTCAGACTAAGTAAAACGTAGTTATGCTAGGCATCTTTCTCCTACCCCTTCCTTTTGGTTATCTTTTCTCAGATTACTGCACCTTGGATTGTAAGGAGAGAGACAGAACTTTCTAAATCTGTTTCAAAGTATTACGTCAAATGTATTTTAACTCCTATAAAATGAATATATAAGCATTCTGCAACTTGAGTTTTGAAGGTATCAAGTCATTATTAAGATTTAACTCATTAAAACAATAGTATTAATAAGATGTATTTTGAATTTCGTCTCCTTTAAACCAAGAAACTTCAAATCACCACTATCTAAAGCATGGCATCTGGACTGTCCACAATTAATTGCTGTCTACCTAATCTCAGAGTCAGAACTTAGTCCTGCATATTTCTTAGAGATTTACTCTCTTACTACTACATACTACCAGCAATAATTTATCAGGCTAGTGGAAAACACTCCAAACTACTTAGTGAAACTACATGATGATTAAAAAAAATCCCTGGAATTAAATTAAAAGTTGTTTCAGATTTTTTTAAATTGCATTAGCAAGCATTGCCTTGGAAGTGAAATCTCGGGCATGACAGAATGACAAGCTCTGTTCCAGGCAATCTCAGATTTCTATATTCAGACTAGATAAGAGAAAAAACGATCACAAAGGTGAGACCAGCAGTAACCAGGAGCAAGGTTAGCTACCACTTTTCTAAAAACATCATCTTGATCCTGACAGAGGGAACTGTGACACCAACAAACGGCTGGAACTTGAGCTACATGACAGAGTGGGTGAACATCCCAGCAGCACAGTCGGATTGACCCGATGGATTTTGTCACTGCCTCGGAGTAATGACATTCCCCTTGGCAGGCAGCCTTGCTCAAGACTGAGTAGCAGGGGTAGGACACAGAAAGTGCTGTGTTTTGGAAATTGGTCTATCAAGCTCTCGGTTTGCAGCCAAAGCTCAAGCTGGAACACAGCACAAAGCCAGTGCAAGTGACTGACACCAACACGCGACAGCGACAGGCACGACAAAACCTCAGAGAGAACGAGAGAAGGATCTGAGAGCTGCTCCTCAGGACCCGAGTGAAAGGAGCTGCTGATGTAGCCTGCTTCACAGGGGGAAGTATCCATGTCACTGAAACTGTCAGCACTAATTAGAGCCCTGCAGGCATCCTCAGGGATTTCACAGACGCCGAGGAATAAACTGCCTCTCACTCCTATGGGCTGCCCCTCAGTCAGAAAACAGACGAGATAAGGGAAAGGAATCGCGTGGGAAGCTTTTCATCTCTCCCGCCTGCGCTGCTCTGTGGCTAAGGGAAATCACTCTGAGCAGCTGCACTGCTGAGAAGTTAATCGTTTTCACAACCACTAGAAGTCATATAATGCCAAACCCTTCCTAAACCTTTCCAAGATGAAATCAGGCCAACCAACTTATTTCTTCTGATAAGATTTTTCTCCAGAATACTCATTCTGGGCAATCTTTGGAACACTTTTACAATCAGAAGCAACATGAAAATTAAAAAAGAGACATGGTGAATGTGCAGAGATATCCACCATTCATAACTTAAAAATATGCTTAAACTAATCTGTATTTTCATAGGTAAAAAATATTAACCACGATGACAATCACAAAGGAAAAGATAATTTTTAAAAGCAGTATGTGTAATCAGTAAATGAAGTTGGCTATTCCATTTAACTTGAGTAAGAGCTTGTGAAAAATGACAATTTAAGTCACAGACATGCCATTTTAATGGTGCACATTGAACTCGTGAGGTATTTTTATAAAGTAACAGCTACCTAAACACAAAGGCCTCCAGTCCTGCAAAACCCACATCGTACTTGTGAGTCAAACACGCTCAACTTTAATAACGACTCAAAACTCAATGGCTTCAGCTGCATGCTTCAAGTTAGGCACTTAGAGGATGAGAGCTATAGCGAACATTTTAATAACAAACACCTGTGTGTAAGAAGCGTGCTATATCTAACATGCTGTGTCTCAACCACTCACTAACAACTAAGAACTCTAACCGATGAAACACTTAAATTCTACTGACACCTTACTGCTCCAAGCATTTTCACACAGCTGTACAGTACACCTTCCCTAAGCTACATAATACTTCTTGTCACCTCCAGTGTTTTAATACTAATGATTTCCAGATTTAAAAGACCAAAACTACATTCCACAGCATAACTGCATATGGCACCTGATGCTAAACCACCGTTAGATGCTTGTTGTCACTTGGGGACAAACTGTCCTCTGAATCCCTGATGGGACAAGATCACTACTTCGTCCAAAACTTTGTCTAACACCCACCTCTGCGCTCCTGGACGCGGAAGACGAGTTCCCAGGCGGCCACCGCCTCCCTGTCCAGGGCCGCACGCAGCGTCACCTCGCCGCTCTCTCGCTCCACGCGCACCGGCGACTCCTCGACGGGCGGCGACAGCAGCTCGAACCACGCGGAGGCGAAGCGCGCGGGGGCCAGGGTGGCCAGGCGGGTGCCCGGGCGGGCGTCCTCGGGCAGGGCCAGCGCCAGGGGCGCGGCGGGCGGCAGCG
>VZRS01003122.1:607938-618457 GCA_013398055.1 Ifrita kowaldi
CGGGTGCGCAGCGATGCCCGGCGCGGCCCGGCCCTGCCCGCCCGCCGCTCCCCGCAGTGGGCGGGCGGGGAGGGGCCGGGGCACGCGGGGCTGCTCCCGCCCCCCCCGCCTTCCCCCGGTCCGAGTTCATGCGGAACGAACCGTCCCGTGCGCCCGCTTTAGGATGTCCCCGCTGGGCGGACTGCCCAAATTATCTCGCTGATGTAACAATCTACCACCCTCTTTGCCTCCTCCAGCCCGCCGCCTTCCCCAGCAGACAAGTTCTTCGTCCACTCGCCGCGGGCATCAGTACACAGGTGATGTCCTGCAGTCTGTCACATGCCAGACAGGTTCTCCCAGCACCCCGGTGTCCCCTGAAAACATTTTATTGTTGGTTTGTAGACAGCTACTTATTCTAAAATGCCAGTTTGCGCTCAGCTTGTATTTGAGTGCTGTCACCGACCTAAAGTCACATCTTTGGTCACAATTTATCAGTTCCCTAATACCTCCCGATTTGTGAAGGTAAAAAAATTATTGGTGAAATGTAGCTTGACTAAAGAATGTTTCTGGTGAAAACCAGAAAGAAATATAATCCAACATTTACTTGCCTGTTTGGATTTTTGGAGTAAAACTAAAAACCCAGTAAAACTAAATTTCACCATGTTATGACTACATAAATCAGGGATGTTGTAGCAAAAGTTACTAGATTATGCAATTCCTCTTCAAAACAGATCAGTGCTTTCAAGAATAAAGGCAAACAATATGAAATGGGAATTGGCTGTGTTTATGTAGTACATGAATCATTTAAGATTAAGAATCATTCTGAGATTAAAGAAAGGCAATATAATAAAAGATACTCCATATTAGTCACTCAAATTTCATGAGACTGAATAATGTTTACATTTCTTATAAAACAGTGCATTTCCCTTATATGTCCCACCCAAGACTGTGAAAAAGTTCATAGACACAAAATTGTACCTTCCCGTAAGACTTTTAGAGGAACTGGTTGCCTTTTTGAGGAATTGGCAGTCCAGGATCAAGTAGGAAGCCTATGGAAGGCTGAGTGGAAAGACTCAGGATGAAAAATCCAAGCGCTCTGCTATCACCAACAGGGAGTGACCTTCTCCATCCTGCAAGCAATTAAGGAGATACGAATCATCAGCTTCACAAATTAATATATTCTCTCCATTTATGCCTCCCATCAAAATGTCTGTATAAAAGCACCCTCCCATATGGGATGTTATCTTCAGTGCTTTTGTGGGGGTTCTTTTTTGGTCTTAAAATAGAAAATTTGTGAGGTCTGTGGATGTGTACAGAGCAAAGGGCAATGAAGAATGGAATGGGATGGGAAGAACCCCTGATTTTGTCACAAATATTTACATGGCTTCAAGATAAAAGGATTTTTTTCCAAGTTTCCTAACTAGTAGGATACTACAGGGAATCTACAATTAGTATTTGATCAAACCATTTTGTGAGATCATTTTAGTGAGTTCTGTTTTCTACATCAACTAGGATTTCCCTCTGTAAAAACATACCAGGAACAGTACTATATTTCTCAAGGTCTTTCACTTCTGCATCAGAAGTTCAACAGATAAGTAATTTAAACACACATGTGGTTCTAACAGACTAAAGATGAGCCTCATTCATGATTTCAAATGCAGAATTCAATAGAGAGGAAACTGGGAGATTACACAAGTTTTTTTAGAAAAAAAATAGAGACTTTATACCATTGTTCATTAAAAAAATAAAAGCTTGTTGATTTTTATAGTTCACTGCCCTATAGTAATCATAGACAAATACTTAAGACTTAATCCTATTACCAACTCTGCAAATAAGTGGGAATCTAAATTGGTGCCCTGGATACTGTATAGTCAGAATCCTTCTGACTTCAGCCCATCTCCAGAAATCCTGACCACGATGGCTTTACAGTACAAGCTCCTCAGGTCTTCTGCTTCATGAGTTTGCTGAGATCTAGAAGGTAATGAACTATACACATCATTTGCTTCCTTTCCCTGACTGTTGAACAGCACCCTCTGAAGTCCCATCAGGGTTCTCTGAATGTTCCAGACCATTCTCCCACTTACAAAAACTCCCTTCATTTCTGTTACCTCTAACTTTGGATTTGTCAAGATGTACCAATTCTTCCATTAAAGCAAGGATTTTTTTCTTGGTCCTGCCTTGAATTACTTGTGTGCATCTTTTATTACAGTAACTTGAAGTTTCCCTCTTTTCTCTCTGTAAAATCCAGGACTTGCAACTCTCAGGGTACACCTACATACCTGAGAATAAATCTCCTTCCCAGGCTCACAGGCTGCACAGATCCTTGCAAGCTTGGAGGCCAGGTGAGCATTGTTTCCAGAGATCTCATGTGATATCTCCTGGTCACATACAGCATCAAGTACAACCAATCTGCTGTTGGTTCACCTGTGTGACCGGGTGATGGCAAGGCCAAGACAAAATCATAATCTCTGCCAGGATTATGAATTCATGTTTGGCAATTACTGAATTGTAAGTCTGTAACTTACTGATTTATATACAAACATAACTATCTATAGAAACGTCATGACAAGCACTTGATGCAGAATTTGTAGATTACATATTAGAATTCCTCTGAAATATGAGCAGGAAACATTCTGAGGAAAATCTTGCCTTAACATTATGGGACTGCAGAGTCAATATTGAGGCAGGAGAGAAGAACAAGGCATTCTTCTTGGTTTACATATACCTTGTAGCTGAAGAGCATGATGGCTTAGGGAAAAGTGGGACAATCAACTTTGCTTTTGATCAAAAGGCAAATATGCCTGAAGCAGTGAGTGCTCTTGACTGCCACATACTCAATAGCTGGGTTTCCAGGAGAAGAAAAGGGCTGGAAATCCCCTACGATCTTTTACTATAAATAACTGTAAATATATAACCATAACAGAATTAATTGACCCTTCTGGAGCAAGACATTGTATATGTCACCAGGTGCACCCGACAGACATTCCTCTCAAGCACAAATCTAAACCTTCAGGAAGGGCTCTGCTCTGCTGCATATCCAGACAAAAGAAGCTCTTCCTACACTGTTTACTCCCCACTGAGGGTTCTACAAGTGTCTTGGCAAGCAGCTCTGCAGCATCCAGCCCAAAGTGACACAACAGCCCCCATGAGATTTTAGATGGTTTGTACATTGTCACTTTTTATAACAACACTTGTAGCTCAATTTTCTCAAATGCAAGTACAAGTGATAATCCTTTCCTGTATAATTTTGCAAATTAAACCTAAATTATTCAGAAGTACAGCTGCTGTTTTCTAATCCTTGCTAGTTCTTTATGCAGCTTTCTCTCTATAAGTCACAATTTTTTCTCGGAATCTAGCGCTGAAATGAGTGCAAGAAACACCTTCTGTCATGCTAAAAGCAGAATTCTTCCTCCAAAAGGGAAAAGCTAGTGACATTTTCAATATCTTTCCGTATTTTATAACAATTACTTTCCAGTTTATTTCAACCAGCTGGAAGACCCTTTCTGCTGTTAAGCAGAGCGTGCTATGTACAAGTCCAAGAAGGTTAGAACAAATGTTTTTATTACAATAATGTACCTAAATGCATACCTATGCAGTCAGAAACATGACATACCTACGCAGTCAGAAACACCTCCTACATGACCTATAATCAAATTAAATCAACTATACAGCCATATCAAAAAGTGACACCTGAGGTGTGTTGAAATCAGACAACACAGTCATGATCAATTGTCACTGAATCACACTCTAAAGGTATACTCTGATTTCCCTGGCTGACGCCTTACTGCTGACCAATAGAAATACATTATTAATAATGTCAGTAAACAGTTTGAAAACCTTTACAGAAAAGCTGTTCTTAAACTCCTAAGTTTTCCTATGATAAAGTTTTTTTTGACACGGGACTGACACAGAGAAGGTAATTTAACTTATTTTTTTTAAATAATGATTTTTGCATGACTTTATCCTACTCTCTAAACACTCAATTTTCTCAAAACTATGTTCCATCCCCATAACTGCCTTAATAAAATGTCTATGTGAGAAGCAGAGTGCTGTTTTCACATTCAATACATAAAACACAACAAATATATATGCCCAACACTAAATCTTAGTAAACATTGTTCCATTTTTTTCAATTATTTGTGTATAGGCAGTAAACATAAAGAATCCATTCATTCTTCCTTGTCTTTCCTATTTAGAAGCACAATTCTCCGTAACTTCAATATCTTTTGTTTTGGCCATCCCATTTCTCTGTGTGAAACCCAAACCATTTTTACCTCAGCAGAACTAATCAGAAGAACAATTTACATTGTCAGAATGTGCAGATTTGGCAAAGAAAATGTATGTGATTCCATTCTGCCCAGCTTCCAGCAGAAGCCAGGCAGGCTTCTGGTGAGCTGAAAAATCTAGTGCCGAAAGGGCTGCTGACAAACCTGGTCTTCCAGCTTTCCCAGTTCTGGGAAACACATCACTGGACTGCAGCCCTATGGCTTGGGATGTGAAGGTTTCCAGGGTCTGGAGCAGACAACTGCTACAAAATCAGGGAGCCCACATCTGCCAAGGTCAGTAGCTCTGAAAGCCACAGATGGACTGACCTAGATCCACTGTCCAGAGTAACGTTCCTCCATAGAGACTTTCTGGGTTTGAGAGGGGTTTGCTCCTAGGTAGAAGGAAGCAAACTTTGAAGTATCACACATCAGCACATTTAACAGAAAGGTACTTACAAGAGGCTTCTATAGACAATCCTTTGGCAGTAACATTTGTTTAAATAACTACAAGCAGTGTGACAGCACCGCACACTGGTGTCAGGTTCATTTGAGGTGTCTTAGATCAGTTATTACAAGAAATATTCTGCTTTAGTCAGTAATAAGGAATAATATAATACCAACAAGGGCAGAAACCACCTTTAAAGTAATTATCTTCATCTTTGAAAATGAAAGAAGCTCGACAGTGATATAAACCTAAACTAATATTCTGATTTATCTAACTTACACTTTGTTCTCTTACATGTTAAAAATACTCAAGCATGTTAATGCTGGAGATTTGGAAACCAAAGCTTATGGCTGCTGTACAGGGAATACAGAGAAAATATTATTGTCTCTACAGCCCAAGGAATCAGTGAGGAATGATGCCTCTGTGAAGGATTAATCTTTCATGTGATATGAACATGTGGTGAGACAAACTGAAGGCAGCCAGTCTACCTCTTGTTTAATTCTGTTGGAAATAACTGCAGATAAAGGACTGTTCAGGCAGCAGATCCCCTGCTTTCCTCATCATACACTTACAATATTCACTTTTGTCCTGCCCCACTCCCCTCTCCTAGAACACTTCACAGGGGTGTGGAACAGCCAAAGCTCTGCAGGGTCACCTCAGGCCTTCTCACCATGCCTTGACCTAAGCAAAGGCAAAAGACAAAAGCAAAACATGGGCAAGAACTACTTTTTAGCTCAGCCTCACCTTTTCTCTCACAGCTCTAGTCTTTTGATCACCTCCCTCTCTAGCTTTCTGTGAAATATGCCATTTATTCCTCTTTCTTTCCATTTCAGTGAAACAGCACCCTAAAGGGGAGACAGACAGTGAGGTAAAGTAGGTAACTTCAATATTTTTAATGTGCATCTTTTATTCCATAGGCTCTTAAATAAATACTTAGAACCAATCATGTTCCATACCATCTAAAGTAGGCACTTTTCCACAGGCTGCAGCAAAATTTAATAGTTAGAATGCAATACTTAACAATTAAAAAAAAAAGAAAAAAAATCTAGTGCATCTCATACTTGTGTCATTTCCAAAAATAAGTAAAAAACCAGCACTAGTTTATATCTGTCACTAAAGCAAGAACATACTTGCTACCAGGAGAGAACTGCTGGCTTAATGCATCTCTTTTAATAGAGCCCTACTTCAAATTTATGAAGTTCAAAGAATATGGAAGGGTTTATTTCAGGTTGGTTTTTTTTTTTAAAAGCAAAAAGTAATTCTGGTGGATAACAAGGGTAAACTTCCACATCCAGATGTAGCAACAGTTATAAAACTCCTAAATGAACACTTCTATAAGAGTGAGAATGCCTGATTTTACTAAATAAAACAATACTACTGTCAACTGCAACAGCTTTCCTTTTAACTTAGAGACATATTTCTAAACTGTCTACTCTCTATAATTCATAGTTCAGATATTTTTGGGGGAGCTGGGGAACAGGTGTTTCAGAACGAGCAATGTACAGCTGCAAGGAGAGCTAAGGAAGAAGGACAAACCTGATCTTCTCTTACAGGCAGTACTTAACCTGCTCAGCTGAATGCAATGGTGCTAAACTGTCAATACAGTTGTCCCATTCAAGTTAATTCCTACTTTGAACCTGAAATATGGGCAAAAAGTCTTTAAGGGACAGTAAAACAATACAGTTAACATTCCTTATTAACCAAACCAACAAATAAGTGTCTAAGTGCTTAATCTTGTAGAAATTTAACAATACAGTAAATATTATCAGAGGAAAATATCACAATTCCAAAAGAAAAACAGGAAGTAGGTTTAAGCCACAGCCCACCCTCACTTCATGTATGTGCTGAGTTTCACAGCAGATAATAAATAAAATAAATAAATAAAACAGAGTTCCTGTTTCATTGGCTTTGCTGTGTTCCAGCTCATTACACACAGCTGCTTCCCATGGGCACAAGTACAATATCCAGAAGGAGAAAGAACAACCTGAAATATAAGATTTTAGCCAAAAAACTCAAAGGCTTTCATGCTCTACTTCTTGATAAAGCAAAAGAAAAAACATTTAACACATGTTTTTTAAAAATTAAGGCATAAAAGCATATATATAGCAATAAAAATCCCATTAATGGCTTCAGCCAGGTTAAAGTAACTATTTACACCTGTGTAGCAGAGTAAATCCATGAGTGATGGCAATCCTAAAATAGGAAATATGCATATAGATAGAGATAGATATATATATAGACATTTCAATGGACTGAAAGTCACACATAAACTCAAGTACTTTGCAGGTGTTGGACTTAAGCCCCAATTCAGTTCCTACTGAAATCTGTAAGACACTGTCACAGCTTCTGTATCCCACTTCAAACATATATACATACATACACATGTATAGCATAAGGAAACACCTAAGTGTGCCCCTCACATCTGATGGCACTATTTGGATTATATTCCTGCAAAACATTTGCTATTTAGTCCTTGGAATAAATGTAATTTAAAAGTGTGTCAACAAAACTGTAAAGAGTAATATTTTTCCTTTTCTCACTCCTGTCTTTTACAATCGGAGCTCTCCTCCCACATGGACATCACTCCATTTCCAAATCTATTCTACTGTATTTTGCTATTATTGCATACAAATCTTTGTAAAGGCACGATCCAGCCTGGGCACAATGTTTCTCAGGACAGTTTTTATTTATTTATTAGTGCCCATTGCTGAGGCACACCTTCAGAGTGTTGCATTGCAAATAATCCTTGTTTGTACCGGTGTGTTTGTTTATGGGACAATGGAAATTAAAGGGGAAATCTTCTATGGCTTCAGTAAGCTTTGAAACAGGCACAATTGTATAATTGTTATTGTATTGTATAATTGTATAATTATTGTATTGTTATGTGTATGGTTATTGTATAATTACTAATTAGATGCTTAAAATTCACTGTTAATTATTGAAGATTATAGATTTAGCTTCCATTGTTGCTGTAAATTTTTCTTCTTTTTTTCACATCAAACGCTTAATTCAGTTTTCTTTCTTTTTCAAATATTGCTTTCTTAAAAGTGTCTTACTTCAGCATCTGTACAGTGGTAACATTTTGCAATACTTATTTTGAAGGCATTGCAATGTTTGCCAATTTTTTATAACAATTCTGTGGTTAATTTTTATTAAAATTTTAATTTAGGACAGAGATGACTAAGCAAGGATTTCATCAAGCGAGGATTTCCAGTGTATCTTCCATGCAGAAGTGCTAAACACAGCATGCAGAGTGTTGTCACAACTGTAGGTATTTTGGTTTATTTACCAAAAAATTACCAATTGCTTGAGGAAGGAGATGTTTTGTTCATGAGTTTTTTCATGCATTCTGTTCTAATATGGTGTCATTCCAAGGATAATTATGAGGTCAATGTGAGCATTACTTAAAGAAAGACACCATTTATAGTGATTGAAACCTTGGGGAAAAAAGCCAGCAGCTTTTCTTGGGCCCTCTGGTGTTTGAAATAGAGTCTCAAAGGGTTTGTGAAAGATCCTGCTTATTGGAAGTGATCTCCTGGAGATTTTTACATATCTCAAGTAGTCCTGATAACTCTGCTGAATTCCTAATGTACACATAGTGCATTATTATTTGCAAACCAACTCATACTGAGCATCTTTGGCAGCTGACATTCCTAAAGAATACAGAGTATAAGTGTAAAAAATAGAAAAACCAGTCTTTTTAAAGCATTTCTTTTCTGTTTACCATCCTTCATCAATATAAATGGCACACAGAATGCTGTGGATATATCAAATGTGTCTAGAACTTCCGAGAATCCACTATTTCTGCATCACAACTGAAGCTTCTGAACACCACAAACAACTCAACTGATTCTGAAAAACCTTGGTCTATCTTTTCATACTTTCACATTGGGAGATGCCCAGTTTTCAGAGGAAATTATCTGTACTTCTGAGCAGCTGAGAAAGAAACCGGCCAGCTGACGAGCCACAGATGATATACAACCTAAAGCATTGTTGTCTCCAGATTTCTTTAATGAACCAAACTCTCTCTTTTTGCTTCCTGAGCCTCGTATCATAATTGACAATAACTACAACAACACCTTCTCCAAACACAAAAACTCATCAACTGCCAGCTCCCTGCTAATAAACTCATCCAAAACAACTTATTAAGACATAACCTTTAAGTGTGTGAGCAAACAATATGCAGTGAAACCCGCAACACAAATATCTATAAAGCGAGATGAAGTATTAGGATTACTGCAGCTTTCTCTGAGCAAAGCCAAGCATATGGTGGTATAATGGAGCATGAATTTACAGCAGCAGAGATGTACGATATAGATTAAAGCTTCATCTGGGAGAACATACTGCACGGCAAAAAAAAACAAAAAAACAAACCAACAATTTTTTTGTTTTGTTTTCTGGTTTGATGATGAGCACCGAATACTCTTGTGTAGAACGAGGGCTCCCTCTGCTGCCCATGGGGAAGAACAAACCAAATCCTGCCTTCAGAGCCGCTAAAAAAGTGTTCCCGAAATAGCCCTGATTTTCAATTGGTCTGAACACGCTTCTCAGATTCGAGGATGGATACAAGGTTTTCAGGCAGGACGGAGAGGCTCCTATGATCCATCTGGAGGGTGCGACATGCAAAGAGCCAAAGAAAATTTACTCTACTCCGCTAATTTTGTCTGCGTTCACTGCATGAGTTGCTAAAGGAACTAGCACTTGACACATTTTGTTACTTTTTAAAACTAGCCCAGAAATATTTGACAATATATCTTTATTAGCCCTGCTTTAAGGGAGTTGTGGCTTATTCATCCTGGTAGAACAGCTTTTGGTGTTGTTTCTTTGGTTAAATTAAATCTAAAAGTAAAAGTGGAAAACCTACAGAGGGTAATAAGAAAGTGTGACTGACCAACACTTGAAGGCTGAAATTTGAGATGTCAAAGTTACTTTTTTAACGTGGTTAAAGCCATTTAATCAGTGTGCCAGTAATACTTGCATTGCTATTACGACGCTATTAGAGTGACACTTTGTACCCAGCCTGATGAAGGCCAGTACCTTTGTCAGCTTTTGGGGGGAGTTTGGGGGTTTTTTCCCTATTTGATTCCAGAGACAGGGCCATGGCTGCGGGGCAGGATGTCTTTTAGTCCCAGTTCCCGACTGTGGAAGAACTGGGGAGCAGGTGGGCTCAGCACAGCGAGGCACTTTAGGGGAGCCCCAGCCGAGCAGAGCTTGGGGCAGCGCCCTTCCCTGCTGCACCCGTGGGAGATCGGCCAAATCATGTCCCCACGGCTGCTTTTTAGAGGAAATCGGAGTTCCCATGGCACACACAGAGCCCAGGCCACCAGTCCATGGTGACATTTGTACCAGTCACAGGCACAAAGGGACACGGCAAAGCCTCGGTGTTCCATCGGCTCAGTGGCATCGTGCCCGTCCCGCCGTGCCCTCACACACAGAGCACTCCCGGGCTGACCCCGTCCCACTCCGGCAACTCACGCCAGCAGCTCCCAAAAGAGGGGCAGGGCAGCTCGGGAAAGACAAGGAGCTGCTGGAGAGGGTCCAGCAGAGATCACAAAGATGACGGGGTCTGGAGCATCTCTCTGATGAGGAGGGACTGTGAGACCTGGGCCTGGAGAAGAGTGAGAGGGGATCTCATCAATCCGTACCAGTATCTCCACGAGGATGCTGCCAGGCTCTGTTCAGTGGTGCCCAGCGACAGAGCGAGAAGCAACAGCGCTTAACTAAAACGCAAATTCAACCTCAATATGAGGAAGAACTTCTTTACACTGAGGGTGCCAGAGCTGGCCAGGGAGGGAGTCTCCCTCTCAGGAGACATCCCAAACCCACCCGG
>VZRS01003123.1:81-25934 GCA_013398055.1 Ifrita kowaldi
CTCCTGATGGCCTTCTTTTCGTCTACATGCTTGGTGATGACCTCCAGAATGTTCTGTTCCATCACCTTTCCAGAGATGGAGGTGAAGCTGACTGGCCAATAGTTTCCTGGATCCCCCTCCTTCTTGCCAGCTTTGAAGATGGGAGTAACATTGGCTTTCCTTCAGTCATTGGGCCCTGTTCCTGTTTTCTATGATTTTTCAAAGCTGATGGAGAGTGGCTCAGCTACAGCATCTGCCAGCTCCCTCAGCAACCGTGGCTGCAACTCATCAGGGCCTGTGGATTTATGTGCGTTAAGAAGTCTGCCTAGTTGGTCTCTAACCAAACCCTTCACGACTGGGGGGGAGTCTTCCTTTCTCCAGCCTTTCTCTCCTTGCCCCAAGGTCTGGGATTCCTGAGGGCTGGCCACAGCAGTTAACACTGAAGGAAAGAAGGCATTAAGTAATTCTGCCCTCTCTCTGTCTTCCTTCACTAGGACACCCATCTGATTCAGCAGTGACCCCACATTTTCCCAAGTTTTCCTTTTGCTGCTGATGTAGTTGTAGAAGCCCTGCTTGTTGTCCTTGATATCGTTAGACAGACGTAATTCCAAGTGCGCCTTGGCCTTTCTTGTCATGTCCCTGCATACCCTGACACTGTTGGAATAGTCTTCCAGTATGACCTGCTCCTTTTCCCACACCCCATAAATTTCTTTCTTGTGTTTGAAATTTACCAGAAGCTCCCTGCTTATCCATGCAAGTCTCCTTCCCCCTCTCCATGATTTCTTGCTCATGGGAATGCACTGGACTTGAGGAAGTGATGCTTGAATATTGACCAGCTTTCTTGGACTCACTTCTCCTCTAGAGCCCTAACCCATGAGATTCCTCTAAGCAGGTCTTTGAAGAGGCTGAAGTTAGCTCTCTGGAAGTTTAGGGTTCTAGTCCTGCTTGCTGCTTCACTTCCTATACACAGGTCTTGAGTTCCACCATCTCATGGTTGCTATAGCCAAGGCTGGCCCCAGCCTTCACATCTTCAACCAGTCCCTTCTGGTTTGATCATCCAGCAGCACACCTTTCTTCATTGGCTCTTCTACCACATGCATCAAAAAATTATCTTCAGTGATCTGCAGGAATTTCCTGGACCATGTGTGCTGGGCCGTGTTGTCCTGCCATCAAATACTAGGGCTGTTGAAGTCCCCAGGAGAACCAGGGCCTGTGACCATAAGGCTGTTGCCAGTTTTCCATAGAAAGCCTCATCAGCTTCCTCTTCCTCATCAGATAGCCTATAGTAAGCACCCACAACAGTATCACCTATATTAGCCTGTCCCCTCATTCTCACCCATAAACTGTCAACTCATTTGCCTGCCCCTGAGTAGAGCTTGATACCTTCCAGTTGCTTTCGCATATGAGGAGTAACTTCACCACCTTGCCTCTCTGACCTGTCCTTTCCAAAAAATTCACAGCCATGCATGACATTATTCCAGTCATGTGAGCTATCCTACCATATCTCTGTAATTGCAGTGAAATGATGGCCTTGCAACTGCACATAGATTTCCAGTTCTTCTTGTTTATTCCCCATGCTGCTGTGTGTTTGTGTACAGGCACTTCAGAGAAGTTCCCTAGATGGAGTGTAAGAGGATTCATCATAACCATGAACACCCTTATTTGTGGTCAGCCCTGTGATCCTCATCTCGAGAAGCAGTCAAGGAACATCGTTTGCTGCACTGGTTGACATGACCTACTCCCTAGAAGGAAGCAATGGAATGATCATAGCCACTTTGGACCCCACCCCCTGTGTCCTGTAGTTTAAAGTCCATCTCACCAAATTGGCCAGCATGCTGCCAAAGATTTTCTTGCTCTTTTTTAAACAGGTGGATCCCACTCCTCCTTAACAGGCTACAATCATTTAAGCACAAACCATTGTTATAAAAGCCAAAACCTTGACAGCAGCCAGGAAGCCAGATGTTGATCTGCACAGTGTGGCTGCTTCTGGCTGTCCCTGTTTCTCTGACCATGAAGATAGATGAGAAATGACATGGGCACCAGTGTTTGTCACTTGCCCTGCCAGGGCTTTATAGTCTTCCTTGATCCTAACTGTTTTTTGGCTCATGGCATCATTTGTACCCACATGAGAACATAATAGCGGGTAATGGTCCATGCTCTTGACAAGTTGGGGTATCCTCTTGGTAGCATCACGGATCTTAGTCCCTGCTAGGCAGCATACCTCTTGTGACTCTCGATCGGTCTGGTAGATGGTGTCTCAGTGACCCTAAGGGAGGCACCCACCACAATTACTCAGTGTTTCTTTCTACAGTAATGACCATGTGCTGCTGGTTCAGATTCTCCTTGTTGGCCTTGTTAATGGACATCTAAAGCCTTTAAAGCATCGTATCTGTGTTGGTGTGGGTGTTGGAGGGTAGAGGTTGGACTTGAGCTCTGTTTTTGTGGGTCACCAGGATCCAAGGTGTCTCACACACAGTGATATCCATTGTAGGTGTATGGTTCTGAAGCCATGTCTCAGTCTCTGTTTCAGTCCCTCTAAACTGCACAGCCTGTTGCAATCTGTCCTCCTTCTGCAACAGGTCATCAAACTATGCACATTTTGTGCAGGTACAAGCCTTTTCTCCAGGAAAAGTATCTACGCATCCATTGCAAGCCACCACCTGTAGTCATATCTCTTTCCTTACCAGTTCCCTCTGGGTGGATGTGTCAGTCAGGCTTCTCAGGGGCCGTGTGAGTAGACACACTTGTTTTGGTTCTGAGATAAGTGCCCACCATTATGGCAAAGACCTAGAGCAGTTAGCACTTACCTGAGGCCTGCTGATTGCAGCACCCTCCCTGCCTGCCCTGCTGCACAAACTGCTGTGTCACATCTTTTTGTTGCACCATGCCCCTAAAGCCAATTAAATCTCCCACACTGCTCCTGGTAATGCTCACTCCACTCCTGACTGGTTAGTGAGAGCTTCTGGGTCCTGACAGGGCTTTGGGCTGCTGCTGAGGCATCCCTGAGCTCGAGAAACCTCTGGACAGCTTGATCTAATGCTCACCACCTGTCGTGATCTCTGCTGCGGCTTGGCGGTGCCAGAGCGCAAGGTGCCGCGACCCTCCTAAAAGTGTCTCCAAAGCGAAGCTGCTCAGCAGGACCACCACAGACACACACGTGTGCATACGCAGACACACGGATAGCTCCTTAAAATGGGTCGACAGCGAAGAGGCAAGGAAGGGTCTTCGTATAGAGTTCCCCGGGAGGGGTTTATTGCAGCCACACACGTGAAGGGTTCCAGGGACGAAGACAAAGAACACGGAGGAGGGTCCAGGTTTAAGTACGGGAGTGGATTGAGCACCAGGGACCAGTGGTCTGAGGGCACAGGGGCGGTACACAGGTGGGACTAGGGTAAGGGAGCCAGTGGGAAACTCTGAGGGAGTGGCGAGGGGGCAAGGGCCAATGGGGAACAGGGAGTGGAGAACCTTCTAGGGCAGGGACATAAAAGGTAACAAGGGGGGGGGAAGGCCAACGGGCCACCCGCGGAAGCAGAGCTGGGGTACATTAACGTATCAAAGCAGAGCATTCTGGGGGAAGCCTTTTCTGTTCACCCTAACATGGGGAGGATCTTTGGTACTTGGGACTGTCCCACCAGTGGACTCTCTTTGTCCCTTGTATCGTAGGCTCACCGGCCACCACAGCCACCAAACGTACTTCGGTCACTGCTGCTGCCTTCTTGACTCACAATGACCAACCATATAGTCTGACTGCCTGCCCACATCGGTACCAACAAGTTAAAGCATGTTATTAAGAGCATTGTTCATGTGCCTTGAAGCACTGACAGGCTCAGGACATTGACCACTCCTCTAGGAAACCCATTCCAGTGTTTGGTGATTTTCTTGGTAAAGAAATGCTTCCTGATGTCCATCGTGAACCTACTCTGGCACAGCTTTGAGCTATTCCATGTACCACAGTACTGGATCCCAGGGACCTGCACACTCATTTGTACTCTTTTGAAAACACCGTAGAGTGGTCTTGATTGGAGAACAGGGTGTTTTGCAATTTTCTGGCTATTTGTGTTCAATTGCCTTAAGATGCTGGCTGCACATCTAGGACACTGTTGTCATATGATGTAATTGACTACAGTGAAAGATCTTCAAGCTGGTACATCACCTCAACTCAATGCCTTTGGCCTTCTCTGCTCAGGTTCTGTGCAGCATTGCATTTGAGCTAATGAAAGTGTGCCGCTTCCTATTTCAGCTAATCCATTTGGTCACATGGTGATTAATGCAGCTCTTACATCCAGAGTCTGAAATGCTGTGGCAAAGGTTTGTTGCAGTGATTGTCTCAGCTGAATCTCTGAGTCTGTGCTTGGTATGACTTGCGTTCAGCAGAAGGTATACTCTAGCCTTTGATCAGGTAAGCATACAGGAAACCCAAGTGTCTGATCCTGTGTCCTTAGCAGTGTCCTCACTCTGTCACACAATGGTATCAAAATACAGTGATGCTGTAGGGCATATTCTTGTTACAAAGATGTAGTTACAGACCATTTCAGTAACTGTCTTTCTTGAGACTTAATGCCTTTTAGGTAAGTTTTGACAGGAAACAATACTGGAAACTAGATCAAATTCTTAGAGATACTCTGACATGAAAAATATCAGGATTCTGAAAATGAAGAACACTTTTCAGTCCCCCATCTTTGTATTCAACAGACTATGTGAGTGTGGTGGGACTTTAGGGAAATACTTAAAAGTCAAGGAATTCTCAGAAACTGTTTTTCTGTCTATATCTGTTTTGGGAAAAATTTTTACTTTGTAGGAACTGTCAGATGCCTGCTCAGTCTTTTATGTAGATAAAGTATTGTTTTCCTTGACCTGGCTATACTTAGTTGTATTTCACTTCTGAAGTTTATGTTGAGGATTGCTCTTAAAACTCTTGGATTTTGGTAGCCCGAGTTATCCATCCACCTGAGAAACTCATACATTAAACAGTTTGAAGAAGTTCAAATGTATATCTCTTTCTAGTTTAAAGAGACTGAAATGATGTTATAAAGGCCTTTTTTTTCTCTTTATTTTCTGTTTTGCAGGTAGAAAAAATAACTGGCCACCTCTTCCTGAGAATTTTCCTGTTGGTCCTTGTTTTTACCAGGATTTTTCAGTAGACATTCCTGTAGAATTCCAGAAGACAGTAAAGATTATGTACTATTTGTGGATGTGTAAGTATTTCCTTTTTAAGAAAAATAAAGTGCCTGTTCAAACCTGGTGATACTTACCTGCTACTTTGGCTTTTGGAACATCTGTAATGAAAAAATATTTTAAATCCAGAAGACAAATGTTGAAGCAAAATCTTACCGTTAGCTTCAGTTTTGGAAGGATTGAATTATGTCATAAAAGCTTCCACAGAAAAAAAGGAGGATAATCCTAGGGCAGTTTGGTTCTAATTTATTGCAGTTGTCTGGTTTAAGTTTCTCCTGTTGTAAAATTAACTTTGACCATTTCTTAACTTAGAAATAACTTTACTGTTTTTAGAATCAACTTATATATTAAGAAATAAATCTCAAAATTAGTGTTAATAGACTTTTGAGTTCAAGATGTATGAAATCCATTTGCTTTAATAGACATAGTTTTCTATAGTTTAGTATGGTTTTAATCTATAGCGGAGGCTTAGTATCGTTTTACCGTATTTTGAGAAATAGAGTTAATTAGCTGAAGAATCGGTCCGTGTTAAAACTGTCCTTTGTAGGCAAATAATGCTTTTCACTGTCTTTCTAGGATTAATTTTGCCCGCACTGGGGGGCTGTGTTTTGACTGGAGAAATGGTGGATTAAACAAGTGTGCAGATGCCACGCTTGTTTCTTCTGCCTTGTCCAGTGTGATTGATAAAAGCCTAATAAATACTCTGACTGGTGAAATTGCAAGATTTAGGTACTTGGATGCCTTTAATATATTTTTAACCTTCTAAGAAAACGTGGATTTCAGATGTTTTCTGTACTATTTTTCATAGTTTAAGATGTAGTTAGGAAATTTCCATTATTTTACATGTTGCTCTGGTAATCTTATTGCTGTGATTGAACCATGTAATTGAAACACATGAAATGAGCAGACAGCATTGAATCAAATCAATTCCACTTCATCATAATCTACAGCTTTCTATATTCATTGCCAGATCGTTAATCTTCAAATAAGCAACCATAGAGCGTATGACTAGTCACTCTCATAAAGTTGACAGATAATTTAGATTTATATGAAATCTAAGGTGAAAAACTCAGAATTTTAGGATGGTTACTAATTCTGGGCATTTGCAGGACTGAGTTCTGAAAGTGCGTATGTTTCAAACATGAGGTGAAGTTGGGCAGTTAGAATTGGAGTATTAGTACTGTTCTTAATTTTCCTTCTTATGGCAACAAGTAAAGGAAGTTACATCATTTCAAAATACAGAGGAAGTGTGCTTTTGTACTGATGACAGCTAATCTCAGTAGACTGAGATTTCAACCAAGTCTTCTTGCACTCTTTGTTATTTAGCTCTAGTACTCTCTGACTTGTATATTACTCAGGAAGGCAGGAAAAGGCCAGTAAAGGAAAAGAAAGACAAAATCTATTTCACAGTTTAAAAAAAAAAAGATAAAAACAACGGGGTATAGAACCCCATGCCTTAGGGTTGGCTGTTGAATCCATCCTTGGGATTTTTCTTTCCTAGGATTGCCCCTACGTGGTTTGGCTAATTTTTCATTGACTGTTTTTCCTCTGGGGAGGTACTTATTCCCGTAGTAGATCTGCTGCTGCTTGCCACTCTACAGTTTATTTCCTCTTCCAGAACTTCCTATGTCTTGTAAGGTCTAGGGGTTCTGTGAACATAATCCCATTTGGATAAATCTAGTGCTACATTCTCAGCACTTCATACAGTAGGTCCTTTTCCATTTCAGCAGCCTTGGCAACGAACTTTCTGGTTTAGTTTTCTGTGTTTCCACAGTTAGTATTAATTTTATATCATCATTCTTGGTTTTTATATCTCTGAGGAAACTTCTTCACCTGTCTGAGATCCATATGCTCTTTCTTGCATGAGAAAACAAGTCTGTTTGTATCACTATGTCATTAATTCATCCCTCTTTTCTCCTTTTGTATAAGAAGTCAGATTTTTCTGATACTTTGATGTGGTTTTATCTTTGCACATTTTTTCCCCAGGGGAGAGACTTTTTTTTTTTTTTTTAAATAGACTGAGTGCTCACTTGTTTTTGTGAACTATAACAGTCAATTAGCAATGGCTTTTCACAGTTGTCATTGGAGCTTTTCTATTCTGTCTTGGCTTTGTGGCCATTGCTGCTTTAAAGGCTTGCACATGAAAATGATAGTTTTCCTAGCTCATTAGCACTGAGCACAACTTTTTAGATCTTTTCATGCTATTATTATGTCCAGTGTCAAGTACAGTGTCTCTTGACTTGTGCTAACAGTAAAAAACAGGCTCAAAAACATGTGTTTTCCAGCTGCTTTCCCCACAGGCTGATAGCATGTGGTAGATAAACACTACTGATTTTCAAAGATTATTTCTTATTTGAAGTTACAAACTGAAGAGATTCTGGTAGAAAAATAATACCCTGAAGTTCCAGCGTTTTGTCTTTTTCTGTTTAGGAGAGCTTCATCTCATCCTCTGTCTGAGGAAATGATAGATGGTGTGTATGCGTATAAATATATATATATTGTTGGCAATTGAATGACGGACCCAGACCGGCAGGGAATCTGAATAGTTTGTTCAAAGGAATTATCCAAAGGTTTTATACACTTTTCTAAGGCACAATATTTCCTTGTGTGGCATGACCTATCCCGTGTTGCCATATCACACTTCCTGGATGTCCTTCCTATGGGATGATCACTCGCTGTTCACCCATCCATCAGCTCCCGGCAGGTTCCTGTCTGTAGGGGTTTGCCGTGTGACACCTCCTCCCCCCGGGGCCTGGTGGAGACAAGCCTCTCTGTGCTGCCATGTGCTCCTTTGTTCTGCCACATACCTCTGCAGGCAGGTTTTACAGCTCACAACCCAATTCTCTCTTACAATTCCCCATAATATATATATGTATATATGTGTACATATATCAGTCTGTGTAGATGTTTGTTCCAAGCCTGTTCTAGTGGGTTGCTGTCTTTTAGAATTAGAATATGTTTCTTGGTGTATAATTTAATTCTCCCCTCCTGTTCTATCCACTGTTAATATGGAAAACACATTTATCCCCATTAGTCATCTCCTTTTGCCTTAATTAGCATAGTCCACTCAGCCTTTCTTTGTGAGTGATGTTTTCTAGAGGTTTGACTGGTTGCTATCATACAGATTCACTGTTGGTCCACTCCATATTATTATGTGGTTTTTTAGTGTGTAGCATAGGAAATTTTTTTTAAGTGCCTTGACATTTTAGATAGCACATGTTTATGTGCTGATCCAAGACTGTTTAATGCTTATGTTATGTACTGATCTAAGTCTGTTTTAGAATCTACTTTTTCCCTATGGAAGATACTTCTCTTTTTTGTAAGGCATGTTAGCATGTCTCTCCCAAGTGAGGAGCAGACTAGGAACAAAAGCCTAAACATCTGAAGCTACGTGGTGCTCCAAGGTTATGTGTGATCAAACTTCACTAGTCTAGTCCTCACTTGCCTTCTGTGAGTTGCCTTCTGGCTTCAAAACTCTCCATTCTGTTGGCATCCTGTTCGCCTTTAGGCAGTTCTAATCCAGAGTGACAGTCGTGTGTCCTAGTGTGGACTTAGGTTTCCTGATAATACGATCAATGAAACATTACAGAAATTAAAGTTAGTGCAAAAATCTATTTTCATACAGTCTCAAATGGAATGACAAAATCATCTCAATAATGTACATGCCAAGTAGCTTCAGTACAACTTGTGGTCTTTATCTACAGCTCACTTTCTGACGTTTATGGATGATAAAATGTAGTTAATTAAGACAAGGAATATGTCTAAGGAGAATCTGCTGTTCAGGGAAGTTTATACCAAAAAAAGAATACTTACTGAACTAATGTAATTTCACATTGTTGCCTCTTTTTCTGGCATGGACGCCTTTTTTTTCAACCTCAGCTGCTTCCGCACACAAGCTAGGAGAAGGTTTTCTTGAATCACACGGAGTACTCTATTGTTACAGCTGTGAAGTTGTCGTACAGAAATTGCATGTTGCAGACTTCTGCCAAAGACTTAGGTGATTTCAACCTCCAGGTGGTCATTATTTTTTAATAGCTTGTATTATGGTTTAATTTGCTGAGGCAAGTGGGTGGAAGGCACTTAAACCTGTTACCCTGAACCTCCAAACACCTGTCTGTTCATACAAGAGCAACGCTTGCTTAGGTTCCGTAGTGAAGGTGTTGGCTCAAAGGATAAATGACTCCCTGTGCCTTGCAGCAAGCAGGCAGAGTGAAGGGCAAGTGCAGTGAAATGAGAATTGTCAGTCAAGACAAGACTGCTGTCTCCCTCTATAGCTTGCCAGTACTTGTTTTGTAAAGCTGAGACTCTCTCTTACGGTAGTGAAGCAGACCCCTGCCTTGCTGGTTTTAGTATCAGTAGCAGGTGTGGTGCTTCACCCTCTTTTGCACCCACGGTGTTCTTTTAAAAGTTGTCCTATTACCATAATTGAAGTTATAAAAAAAAAAAGTAATTTTGGAAAATTCAAGCTCCGCCAGAATTTGAATGTTTCTGGTAAAGTAGGGGGTCTCCGTGTTTTCCAGTATTGAGTAGAAAAAGAGAGAATACCTGTTTCTTGTACTTATCAAAGGAAGGAAGGAACTGGGATTTGTATTGTTTCTTTTGCTTCATGAGGCATAAACACCCAAATTCTGAAATGAGTTGCTTTGCTGACCCCTTGGGGCAGTGCTAAGACACGTAGGTGGAATAATTGCCTTTTATTTAAAAGAACAAAGTGCTCTGATTCTAGTGACTCTTACAGGAAAATTTGATTTTTCTGAGGACATGTTTTCAGTTTCATCAGTCTTTCATGCAATGATCTGTGCATCTTGCTTTTAAGAGTTTTTTCCCACTGTGTTGATTTAGAGCTTAAGTCATAGTTGAAACAGCAACAAAGAGCTTGAGGATTCTCTTTTTCAGCATCTTTATTATCTTGCCTGTTCTGTTAACCTTACCATCCACTAGAATGACTAAAATGTTTCTCTGAACTTAAATTTAAAAAAGTATCATGGCTGTCAGGAGCAGTTTGTGCAGTTATAAGTACCTTACTTTATCCTGATCCATAAGGAAAGAAATTGTCCTCTGAGGCAGCAAAATCCCTCCTGAATCAGTGATTATTGCTGAACAAAGAGAGAAATTCATGTTCATCTTTGAAGTCTAGCAGAACTAACTTCTGTGCCAGATAGCATGAAGGTAGTAGATGTAATGTTTCTTAATATTGCCTTACTCTGTTCTAAGAAGTAAACTTAATTGAAGTAAAATGTGAAGTCATAATTCAAATGCATTTTCTTTAGTAGAAATTGAATAGTTAACCTGTAACAATGCCTGCCAATGAGAACATTTTAGTATTGAGCTAACCACAGACCACCAAAAAGGCAGATGTTCTAAGAAAGACCAGTGTTCTAAGAAATATTTGAATATACAAAATATATTAAAGCATCTAGAACAGCTTCTTGCAGATCATGTTTTACTGGGAAACATTCTTAGTAAGTGGTTTTTTGTTTTATTATGTAAAAGACAAAGAGCTTCATGTTGAAAGATTATTTGCGAAATTGTTGTTTACAAATTCAAATGTGTACAGGGCTTATTTTGTGATGCCCTTTGTCATTTATAAGCTTTCTCTCAAAAAATATTCAGTAGTCGCATAAATATTTGTATTCAGTTATTACTGTAGAAAAAAATGTCAATTACTGCAGGTGTAGAAACCTCTTTTTTCTTAATTTAATGTTTGAAAGTGTTTTGTTTTTATGACAGGATATTTTCCATTGCCGGGCAGCTGGTGGTACTTGAATTTTCATGTTGAGTACTCTCACTTGTGAATACAGGGTTTACCTGGAATTTAGAAAACTATAAAAATCGATTTACTGCAGAAGGCGTTGAGAGGGTATTGGTGTTGTCAGCATGCTGATGTTTTGTTTAAAATGCTCAGTTTGGGTATAACTTTAGCAGTTGTAATAATTTATTGTTTAAACATAACTTAATTAAGACTATTTTGCTTTTGCTTCTACAGTCGATACAGTGACACTGTTTCTTAATATCTTTGGATGTTTGGCCTGGTTTTACGTTGATGCTACACGAGGGGTTGATTTTGGATTAAGTATTCTCTGGTTCTTGCTTTTTACCCCTTGTTCCTTTGTCTGCTGGTACAGACCACTTTATGGAGCTTTCAGGTAACAACTTCAGCTTGACTTAGGATGTTTAAAAACCTGTCAAAATGCATTAACATTCCAGAATTTGCTTGATTATCATGATGATAATCCTTTAAAGTGCTTTCATTAGAAACAAATAGTATGTTTGCCATTAATTCAGTTGTTGAATTTGAAATATAGATGCCAATAGTTAGTAATATTGTGGAATAGCCTTTAAAATATTTATAGTTTTTACCACAGAATATTTGTAGGAAATACTTAACTTTGTTAAATGTAATAAGGGCTGCTAGCAGTTGAAAAGAAAATTCTCATTAAATCGCTGCCTCTTTGCACCAAGAATTTGAGTAGGTTAGTAGTCAAGAGTGTCTTAAATTTTTTGCTTCTTGAATGAACTTCATAAATAGCTACTCTTAAAATTTTGCATTTTTAAGTGATAGACACCTACAGTACTTTAAATAGCCTGAGATTCTTAAGAATTAGTAGAGCAGATATATAGTAAACAAACTAGTATTTTTCCTAGTCTTAGTAATCTTTGCAGACTTCAGAAGCATGAGGTGTGTGATTAAGAGTAGAATGGTGTGTTTGCATGCAAAATTAAACTTTTTTTTGGTGAAGATCAGCATGTAGACATTTTAAATCCTGTACTCCTAAAGTATTTTTTTTTACATTGAAGTGATTCAGGATGTTCTCAGTTAAAATACTCTTATTCTTGCATAAAAAGATTGATGGCTAGAAGTTGCAATTAAGTGTAACACTTAGACTAGAGGAAGTGTTTCTTTTTGCTAACCAAGGAGGTATTACTGTACCCACAAATCTTTGAGGAATCATATAGTTTAACTTGCATTTCCTGTCTAGTAAATCCATAGCTTTTCTTAATGAAAATTGTTGGTTGAGAAAGGAAAACTACTACTTGCATATTGAACTTCCAGTCAGTTGCTCAGCTGAAAATGAAATAGTTATTGAACTGAATTGGTTGTATGGAAATTACAAACTCCCTTCTGCAGGAAGAGCTGTTAAGGGCAAAATCTGTTTCTGTAACTTAACTAAATGATTTCAACTCTTAAGAACTCTATTAGCAAGCATATCATATGATCATTAGTTTTGATAGTAGTAAGTTGAGTCTTTGTTAAAATTTTACCTGGACATTTATATTTGGCTGGGAGTTCTTTTGATTTTCAGTCTTTGTCAGGCTGTCATTTTAGTAATTTAAACAGCAAATGTATTTTGTACATTTCACTTTAAAATAAGAGCTGCTTCAGTATTCGGTGTGCCCTATGTGTCAGTAATTTGATATGAGCTTTTCTTTTCTTTCACAAGTTAAATATTTTCTTTCCATCTTGCCAGCACCGTGAATTTCACTCTGAAAGTGGAGCAGAATTCTTTATACAAATTTAAATGGTTAGTTGAAGAGCCCCTGCTGTGGGCTGAACATCTCATCTTTCTTAGAGGTGCATGTGGCACACTATATTGAAGAAGAAAGAGCAGCTCTGGTAAATAAACACTCTAAAAAACCACAGAAGATAAAGTACTTTTCCTCTAGTTAATGCAGAAAAAAGTTAGATTGGTACTAAAGAATTTGAGTAAAAATCGTGAATTTTCTGGCTGCTTTAATCTTTTCCCCCCCACCTCTTTCAGGAGTGACAGTTCATTCAGGTTCTTTGTGTTCTTCTTTGTATATATCTGTCAGTTTGCTGTACATGTACTTCAAGCTGCAGGATTTCAAAGATGGGGAAACTGGTGAGTATTCTGTTTGCTGTAGCATTGTACTGTCTGTAAGACAAACACTCATATTTGAAGTAACAACTACAATACAGTGTTTGTGTTTTCAAAGGAATAATCTTGTGTTCACTGGAATGTTACATTTAACTCTCAAAACAAAGCATTTTTTGAGTGCTGTTAACTAGGAGAAGTGGGTGAAATGTATCCAAAGAATGTGAGGTACTTCTGTTACTATGTTGGTGAATATTTTATCCTTCAATTTAAACCACTTTGAACTGCTCTTTTATACACTACGTCCTCTGTTTTGGTGGTGTAAGGAGTTATTACTCGTTCTGTTTTAAAGGTAGAGGAAAACAAATAAAAGTTTAGACATCAGTAATACACTGGATATTTTTTTGTATTGTTAGTTATTTCTAATGATATTAATGTACTTGCTCATTATTGAAATTTATGCCTAAAATTTGTGGAGTGAGTTAACAGGGCATCTAGGTGAATATAGTGGTGTATCTTTGATATTACTTGAAGAGTTCATTTGTCTGAGTTACCTCTATATTCTGTAATAAGTTGATTTTTCTTTTAAATGTTTGGAAATATATAAGCCTTTACATGAAGCTTGTATGTATATTGTCTTTTATTTGAGTCTTTGAGGTCTAATACTTAGATTTTACAAGGAGAAGCCGTGGGGAATCAGTCTCTGTGCTTGGAATAAAGGAATTAACTAAAAGCAGGGTTGTAGTAGCCAGCTGGTAACATGAAGAGTCATGAATGGCAGTGCTGTAGTTGGGTAATGACACTTCCCTGTATCAGTGCTTTTTGCTGCAAACCTCCAAATATATGCAAGGCAGACAAAAACCAGTATTGCTTTAGAACTGTTATGTAAGGAAAGATCCTGCTTTATTATTTTTGCTCTACAATCCTCTGTTCTGCTTATTCATCCAAGCCTGTGAAGTGTGCTTTTAAGCATACTTGGGGAAGGAGTATGGAAAGTAGCCAGATCATCAGAAAATCCTAATTACAGTTTGGATTTTGGGGTTTTGTGGTAGATTACAGTGGGACGTAGCAGATATCAAAGCAGTGTGAAACAGGTAGGGGAAAGTTTTAAGGTTTGGATTTACATAATTTTTTGCTTTTTTTTTTTCTAATGTGGAAAAATCTTTTTCATCTTAATGCATGGTGTTTTGTTCTTAAGGCAACCTGCTTTTTTAGTTTTCAAGTCTAAAACTGTTGGTGTCCATTGGTGTTTCAGTTTTCAAGAATGGGGAAGTGCTTGAAGTAGATACTGCTATAGCAGTTTTTTCTATCAGTTCACCTGATGCTCTCTACTTAAAAAACTATATTGACCTCAGTTGAGAAAGCATCACTGTGTGGGTACAATTAAATGAGTCTTCCCACACAGAAGCTGTGTATGTGTGGTATGTTTCTGTTCTGTATTTATAGAAGTTAGAAACTCTATTTTTAGAGATATTTTATCTTCTACAAATTCATGTAGTCTTTAATCAATCTGAAATGGCAGTATAACAAAAAAACTTCAAGAAGTTGATAACTTAACTCTAATTTCTCCACAATTCTGCTCAAGGATAATATTTACAACAGTTTTTAATATAGTTTCACTGCATTTTTTGTGAAAAAATGGAAACTAAGCTTTAAAAGCATATCATAGCACCAAAATATGCTTATGTAAAATTCCCATTATTTTTTTTTCAAAAATATTCAAAATGGTTGAGAACCGGGAGGTTATAAAGTTTTCTTTGGCGAGGGTATCTTTGGTTAAATGGTTCATGTGCTGTACTAGTAAAGTTTGTTCTTTCTCTTTCCTTCAGTGGGTGGATTTCATCTCTTACTGGACTTAATAAGAGTATTCCTGTTGGCATTATGATGATAATCATAGCTGCACTTTTCACAGCATCTGCTGTTATCTCACTCGTTATGTTTAAAAAGGTAAGTTACATATTGGTCCCCTCTTTTGTTTCCTGTGTTTGATTTGGATTTTGCTTTCTGTCTTGAGAGAGGTACTCTTTCACAAAGTAGTGGGGATTAAATTATATTCAAGGTGAGCCTTACCTGTTAACAACTGTACAGTTCTGCTTATATTCTTGTGGAGTTACAAAGTGCTGTTTGTACAATGCAGGTACTTTCTGCAGATGGGGAAGGATGGTTCTGAATAAGAGAACCTGGGAGGTAGCCCCACCTTGAAGGAGTAGGTGAATGCACTGGACACTACAGTTGTAGCCGTAGATGCCAGGTTGTTCATCAGGCGCGGGGAAGTTTGACTCAAGTGATTGCTAAGTTTCAGCTCTCGCCAAAATCATTCCCATTAAAATCAATAGAGATGCTCAGCACCTCAGAAAAGGATTTTTATTTCTCTGTCTCTATTGTTTAAATATTTTATTGCCAGCTAATGATGCAGGAGCATGAAAACGCAAAAGAAATATATTCTTTCTCTGGTTACTTTTGCTGAATTTCCACCTAGAAGATCCAAGTATTATAGATACTGATGTGGTAGTAGGTCATTGAGGTCGATGTAACTGAGAATTCTGATGATGATGTGTGGGCTGAATTCTAATAATTCAACCTCAGTTACAGTTAGGTTTAAAGATTTTACACATACACAAAGTCTTCTGACCTGTTTACAGTAAACTAGAAATTTTAAGTGTGTGCCTGGTGATGTCCTTTTTTGTTTTCTCTAGAAATACTCTATATAGGAGAAGAAACAAGCAAGAAAAATGTATGGTGGAATATGTTTTTACACTTTCCTTACTGTATGCATCTGGTTTATTTTCAAAAATCTGCATATTCATGTATGACTTGGTATATCTTTATGGATGAGAACTAGTCACATTTATAAGAGAGAAAAAAGTTACATGAATTTTCCCTGCTACGCCAGAATCAAAATGTCTTTGCAATATTATTTTACAACCTTTTTGTGACTTAACTGAGTCACAAATAGCATTTGAATTTTAATACTCAGGTAATTGAAGTTACTTGGGTTTTTTTGTTTGTCTGTTTTTGTTGGTTTTTATTTTGTTATATATCATATTGTTAAGAGTGTAAGTCATATTGTTTATTCCTCTGGTTATTATGCAGAGCTGTTGGTCATCACACTAGTTTAGCAAATGTGTACCTGTATAATTAGGATATTTTGAAATTTTAATATTCAGTCAGAGTGTAGCTTACTCTTGTAACCAGAGTAATTAAAATGTTCCTAAATATTGTTGTAGAAAAAAGTTCACTTGATATACATCATACATTTTAGTAAACACAATGAGACCCCTCTGAGCTTGCAAATAATTACAGGTATCCCCTACAGTCAAATTGCATGTGCAGTGGGACAGTCAAAAATTCAAAGGTTTGTGGGAAAAAATTCCATGTTCTCATCTATGGATTCTCTCAAACACATGAACAAATCACATTTCCCCACCTCACGGCTTCACTTTGTGTTTGAGACTTTGCTATTGCTCTACTAAGAAATGGGAAGTGTGGCACCATTTTCTCACTGCGTTTCCCTCTGTAGGTGCACGGGCTCTACCGCACGACTGGTGCGAGCTTTGAGAAAGCGCAGCAGGAGTTTGCCACGGGGGTGATGTCCAACAAAACTGTACAAACTGCTGCGGCCAACGCCGCCTCAACCGCAGCCACCAGTGCAGCTCAGAATGCCTTTAAGGGTAACCGAATGTAGGGAAACAAAGTCACCGTGGTTCTCTCCAACTGTTCTTTACTTTCCAGTCACTTACTGTATTCCCTAAATGCCTAGATCAAAATTAACACAGCACGTTTGTGTCTTCTGCAGCTGTGCATGGGTTAAATGGGAAATGTTTGGTTTATTTTATTATAAATTTATTTATTTTAAGAAGAAAACCATTCTTTTCTCTTCTTTAACATGTTGAATTCGTTAATGTAAAGCTTTCCATATTTTATGGAGGATAAATAATTTCAACAATTGGCCTGAGAATGAACTGTGGTATATAATAATCAAATCGATGTATTAAGAATATGGAAGGTTTTTTAGCAGTTCACTCCAGTATGTTTTTTTTAACTTCAGGAAAGCACTTCAGATGAATTATTTTTCTTTGCAACAACTGATTTCCCTATTTCTACCATAAAAGGTGGGGTAGACTGAGAGATATTGAAAGTTAGGTTTGACTGCTGCTTTTGCAATTTCAGCAGCTGCTGGGGGTCAGATACAAGTAAGGCAGAGAGTATAAATTCTTTTCTTGGTTTTTTGATTTTTTTTTTTTTTTTAGGATTAAGTCTTTAGATATAAACCTGTAAGTTTGCATGAATAACTGTTGAGTTACCTGATCTTGTTTAAGTAGTGTTTTGGTCCAGAATTTACCTGCGCTACTTTGTAGCATTTGTTTGTATCTATTTCCATGGAGTACTCTCTACCTGTGAGAAATTACTGTGGGGCATAAAAATTCTCTGTAATAGAATAGTACAGTTTAAGGAAGTTAACTGGTGATTTCAATCACAGATCTAAATGATTATATATTTGCTATTTTTAACTTCAGTATTCACATATCCCTTGTCCCTTTTCTATGTGCAGTGGTATTTTTGCTTTATTTGGGATTTTTTTGGTTAGTTTTTGTTTGGGTTTCTTTTCAAGAATAGATTTATGTTTTAACAGTGGTACTAAATCTCTAGGCTGGACAGTCACTCTGTTTACTGCCTGTCCAAAACACTATATATACAGTATTTAATTTTCTAACAGGAATATAGTCTAAAACCAGGCTCTTTAAGCAATGGCATTTAACAGATACTTGAACGAATTTTAATGTTAACTCAGCCATCTCTGTACTGTGATTTAAGCTATAGGAAAAAAGCTTTTAAACTATTTTGATTTGGCAAAGGGAGAAATGTTTATCTTTAATAAAGTTAAAATTTAACTCATTGAAATGGAGACCTAAGAGGTTAGATTGGTGCTGTGAAACTAACATAATGGTACATACCATCACAATATTCTAGAATATAATATGATCAGGTCTTAGTATAGTGGGAGTTTCTCTCCTTTGAAGACCTTATATTCTTGGATTGCCTCATGAGACTTACATACAGTACTTAGGCAGTTTTTCAAACTCTACTAAAAAATGGAAAATGACATCCCACAACCTGTGTAAGTACGTACCGTGGCTGAAATTAATTCAACTCTTGAGGTGAATCATCTTTAATAACACAGCACAAAAGTCTGAGGCCCCTCTGAATGTGGACTGAATTTCATAGATTCTTTTTCACTACACTGTATTCATAATAACAGAAGCTCATTAAAAAAATACTCCCCTAGCTTAATCCCTGAATCAGTAATATATTGTTAGCATGAATTCTCCTTTCAGTCTCCTTTCTTTTACTAATTTCTTTAAATCCGACTTGAATTTGAATAAGCGTCATAGTTTCACCTATGCTGAAGTTCACATTAATGAATAGACTTGCTTAAATATTCTATGTAACAAGGCTGTTAAAATGTCATAATAGTGGACATGCTAACATTGACCTTAAGTTTGTGGGGAATGTTTAGCTTTCCAGATGAAAGTCATTGTTCTCTGCTGAGATTGGGGACCATCATTCTAGCAGCTGTATATCAAGATTGTTCTTTCCATATTTTAAACTTAACTTGAGGGTTGTATCTAGGAACTCTGCTATGGATTACTTTTAAATCTAAATTTAGGGAATTCTTTTGGTATCTCTTGGGTAGGAATCCCAGGGACATCATCCTTACAATTTAACTGAAGTTGAAGATTGCATAATAATATACATTACCTGAAAAAAAACCCCCCAACACATTAGGAATAAAACCTGAATTTGAAAGGTAGATTTTTTTTCTCAAATGTTTGACGGTTCCTTGAGAAAACATATGTAATGTTCTGTGTATAAGAATTGTTGATTTGTAATATCATGGTTTGAATGTACAGATTTAAGCCTTCTGAGTGAAATGTAGGGTTGTGTCACATGTGAACTCTTTAAACCAGAAATCGCTGACACTTTGCAGCCCAAAAGGGAGGGAAAAGTTTGGTTTTTGACAACAGAAGGCTGAGATTTGTTGAAATATTTTGTACCTAACAAAAATTAGCTTTTACGGTCTCTTAATAATCAGAGTTTGGCGCCCACTTGAGTTGTCATTTTGTAGTATTGTGACAAACTGAGTACAAGGTATGAAGTTTAAACACTGGAATGTCAGTAGTCATCTGTAATTTAGGAGTTGTTTTTATTTATCTGACAATGTTTGTATATTTTGTAAATTACTAACAATGTTCTGCCATCCTGGTGAATGTCATGGTTCTGTACAAATGCACTTCTTCTGTCCCTCTGTTGCATGTCTGGGTAGTTCAGAAGTTTTGTATATTTATTGTATTAACACAGTGTCATAGACTTTTTTCCTAGGTGTTCGCTCTGTATAGTTTTGACCAATAATGGGGATTTTTCTTCTAACAGTCAGGTTGATGTGCAGGGAGGATGATCTATATAAAAGTCTGACTTGCTTTTTATAATTCTGTATATAGATGCTGTATTTCTGCTGAAATGGTGAAGCAAAATGTCCACTATTAATAAATCTGGTTAAAGAGAATTAGTCTACTCAACTGTTATGAAGAAAATTCTTAAAATACTTGCAGCTTACCTTCTTGTGCTGTAAACTCACAAGGGTTAAAATTAAACATGCTCTGTCATGACTGAATGGAATTCTACAGGTATTAAGTGAATCTTAAAACATTATTGAAAGTAAAATGAAGTTGCTGAAAAAAGCATTGCTTTGGTAGTGTTTATTTTTCTAATTTCTGCCAATGAATCAACATTTCTGTGTCACTGCTGTGTCCTGCTTTTTCATTTTGGTTTTTTTTTTAGGCACTATCACAATCTGTTGATTTTTTTTTTTCATATAATGTCAGTTGTAGCACCTGCTCTCTACTACTCACCTTACTACTGGGTGTCCTTTGAAGGGCTGAATGGCTTCGTCTAGACCACTGTGATGTAGATAAGTTTGCAAATGCATGATACAGAGAATAGTGCTCTGAGGTACAGTCAGGATTATTTTGGGAGATGGCAGACGTGTTTTTGAAGACGCTTCTACATGCATGCATCAATTAGTATTGAAATTCTTCATCAAATTGATATATTTTTGTAATGTACAGATCTAGGATGGTGGTGACAGCAGACTGAAGCAAGAGGTTTTGTACTTTCTCGTAAATGTAAGCACGGTTGTGCCATATGATCCACTCTTGTTTTATGTTTAGAATTAGTACACAATTTTGGTGCTTTTGTGGGAGATAATTCCTCTGGTTTGCTGAGGTTACTTTCCTCAAGAAGTTGTAAGCATGGAGTTGGAAAAGCATGCACACATTGAGAGAAAAGCATGGGTTAAGAGAACTGTGATTAAAAATACTCAGTGATACTTCTGGAAAGATATTTCTGTCAAGGAAAAGGCACCCACCCTGGAGCATTTTGGTTATGAATCCGTAGTAGGGCATAGTAGGTCAGATAATTAAAACAATTTGGTTTAACTTAATTACATTTAAACATGTATGAGTTAGTTTGTTCTTTTTTCTGCAAATTAATTTTATGTCTGTAAGTAGCTTTTATTTTCATAATTAGAAAAATCAGGAAGATTTACAAAGGAAGTAGCGCAGATCTCTTAGCAGCAAAAGCCAGTGAAACTTTATACAAGAATTAAACTAGATACTGTGTCATGTGATACTGAGGGGAAAAGAAAAAAGGTGTTGATAAGGAAGTATGACTTGCGGCTCATGCTGCCATACATTTTGTTTTGGAAAAAAAAATTATTGCCCAGCAGTTTAATTGAAGTATATACAGCTCAACTAAAATGTGCTTTTTATTGGATGAAAGTGATTACATTGAACAGTTGTGCTTTCAGTGCATCTGTTTTATTGTCTCTCAATACACTTGGAGCTTCCTGTTGACTAAGCAATATGTGTGTCTCTGAGTGTGTGTTGTGTATTTATGTATGTATGTATTATATATATATATGTAAAAATAAGTGTACCATCCTGCTTTTAGTGAGTGCTCCTTCATGTTCCTGTTACATTACACTCAGATATGAAGGAAAATACTTCAGTACAGGGGAGCTGCTCTTTAGAGTGTTGAAAATATCAGGTTTTACTTGTTTATATCCATGTTTCAAGAAGGGAAACTACCAGCTAGAGAGATGAAAAATGTTTGGGACTGATTTTTGTTGATAAAGTTTGAGGCTGTATTAGCAAAAACAGGGCTGGTGCAGGCCTGGAACACAGGCTGGCCTCAGTTACTTGTGACCCTGCATTTGACTTTTTTCCTCTGTGACTCTCTACAGCTGGAGTTGGGTAGGCTACACTGACTGGAGCCCAGACCACTGTACAGAACAGCTGCCTCTGACCACTAGTGCCTCTGTGGCATCACCTGCTCTGCCCCTGTTTCAGCTGACAATGCTGAAAGTAGATTTTATCATGTTTATAGCCTAATTAAACAATTACATATGTCTGAGCAGTAGTCATTGCACACATGCCAAAGCATGGTTGCTGTTTTTCAGTGCAGAACTGTTGTCTTTGTTGTACCTGTATTTTTTTAGAGGAATGCATGATGTTCTTTTTAGAGGAGTGCATGATGTTATAAAAGAAAGAATGCATATCCTGGATTGGACAGTGGGGTGACACTTTTTGTCCAAGGTAAGAGAAGAATTGGAAGTAGTCAAATACAGAATCACAGAATCAATTAGGTTGGAAAAGACCTGAAACACTCCTGAGGTCATTGACCCCAGCCTACGACCTATGTCATTAAATTTGGAATTCTTTTTCCTTTACCTTAGTCAGACCAGGTTACTGATCTCACCACACATGAGTGGTACCTTAAGTCGGTTACGGATATTGATTCTTATGCTCTCAGAATTTCACTGATATTAAGATACTCCAAATAAAAGGCATCTATTTGAAAAAAAGCTTTCACTGAATTGCAGAAGACAACATCTTTATATTCCTGTCACTCTGATACTGATAACAGACATTCACTTTGTGATTGCACCACTATTCTAAACCCAGCTGGAGCTTGGAGAACAAGTTACTAGAATACAGAAATCTGTAACAATACACACAACTGGGAGACTGTAACTCTGTGCTCTCTATTGCCAACTCCATTAACTTTACTGAAAAATGAAGGTAATTTTAGCTATTTGAATTTTAGCTATTCAAATCGATACTTCATAATTTCTTTAAGCAGTATTTTATATTTGTAGAATAAATGTTCTGTCCATGCCTGTTTTGAAATTCATATATTGACTGTGTTAGTGGTGCGTTCAGTGGCACCTGTCCCCTAACTTCTAAACTGTAGGTTTCTAGATGTTCAAAGTTTTAACCCAGAGCTACTGCTTGGAAGTTTAGGAGCTGTTACAAGTGTAATTAAACTATATGTAATTAATTATATATAAATGTAATAGGAGCGGGCCATCACAACTGAGAAATAAGTGACATGCTGACTTTTCTTTAAACTGCTGAAAGCCTTGTTCCCAGTTCTGCCATAGACTGGCTTTGTAACCTTTCTCTAGTGTTTGTCTTGTCACAGCTGAAAGCTAAAGCACATTGTGGCAAACACCATTTTAAAAGTCTGTGTGTGATGAAGCAATATTTGTTTTACAACTGTTACTACCGCTTTTCATGAGAAAGGAAATGCAGTGCTTTAGTTGCAAAATGAAACACGTTTGTCAGACCTATATTGAATTAGAAAGTCTCTTTAATGCAACTGTATTGTATAACACATAGTTACAATTTCAGATCACATACTTTTGATCAGTAAGCAGTAATAATTGTTAAAGTCAGATGGGAATCTGAAATACATCATTGGACTGGGATCTTAAATGCTGTTAAAGCTACAATTGAAGCTAAGCTTGGCTCAACTTGTCCAATATACTTGTATTAAGGTAGTCAGACTCCTGTTAAAAGTTCAAAAACTCACATTTAATTGAAATTTAGATTAAAAGGAAGACATTAGGTACATCATTCATGCTAACAAATGTACATAGTGGTGAGTCAAGAACAGAAAAACAGTACCACAAATAAACCATGGCTCAAAACCTACTCCAGCTGGATTGCTGCAGCTGCCCTTCCTATACCAAGGAGCTGTGTCTGCGTTGCTGCCATGCTCTGCTTTTGCTGGTCTCTGCCCTTTCCTTGAGGTGTAGGCACCAGTGCCCATGGCTTTCAAGGAAGGCCTGAACTCCTCTCCATTTCCACTAGGACATGGGAAACTTTGGGGAGGGGGGGGTTAAAAATGAAAAATGGAAATGATTTAGCTGAAAAAAAATCTTGGAATCCAGAGAACTTTATTGAGTAAAATAGATACAAAGGTGATAATAGGCAACCCAGAAATAGCTCAGTAGCAATGTTTGTTGCAGTGCCACATTACTAAATAAAGCACACTAAGAAACCTTGCTGAGCCTTTTCAGCTTTCAGAGTGTTATTGGCCAGAGATGGACACAGCTTCACACTGGAAGTGTATTACACAGATCTGAGTAATTAAAATCAATCTAGAAGGTATTTTTGTTAAATCTTCAAGCTGTTGTTACTACTGTTGTATTGATCTTCAACATCAGAGATTTTATTGCATTACTCTATATACACACACCACTAAACTCCCGCCACTTCTTACCTGGGAAGTCCCTTTTCAATTCACTTGTTTAAAAGCAAAAACTAAAATTTTAAAAAAACAACACCCAAAAAAACCCCACAAAACTCATTCCTTGTATTGCACATCTCACACAAGTCTGTGTATATATATATATATATTTAAATATGCTACAATTAAAAAAAAGGTCTATGGCACTTTATTGAGTATGAGTTTAAGAAGTTGATGAAACCACAGATGTTTGAAGAAATCTTCAATACCACAAAAAAAAGTTAAACTGAAGTAATTGGCACACAGGTTTTAAAGAATCCACAGCAAATTCCTCTAGATCCTATGCAGTGCATGTACATTAAGAAGCAGTTACACTCTACAGCCCCCTCAGGAAATCAATTAAAGTAGCTTTAAGCTGATTTTTCTTTTTTTCCCAAAGTGCCTTTGAAAGCTACTGCTGAGGTGAACTTCAGGAGCAATTTAAACAGCTGTGAAATTTAATGAGTGCACCCTGCACCTGAAAACCTCATCCAGGAAAAAAAAAATTAAAAATCCGCAATATATACCACCTTATCACTTGCTAGAAAAACAGAACCCTGAGAAAAGAAATTCTGATTGTTTTTCCTTTATATTTCTTCCCAGCCTGTCTTCTATCTGTGCTGTGTGATGAACATGGATATTCTTGCAAGTTAGTTGATTATGCTGTTGCAGAGCAAGCTGATAATATACCAGCAACAAGCAGAAAAGCTGGTTCTTCTTGGTTATGAATGCAAACAAAAGCAAAACGTGCCACTGAAAATATCTCCTTTGTACTTAAAAAAACCAAACCAAACAAACTGTACTACTGAGATTTCTTTTAAGTGTCACGTGGATCACAGCAGAGGTCAGCTAGTAACGTGAATGAAGGTTGCTCATTGTTTACTTCTCAGCCAGAGCGGTGTATGCCCTCTCTACCTTTGTAGGAACTGACCTGATTCTGACTAATCAAGTGCTCAAGCCAAAGCAGCATTTGTCATCCTAATATTGTGTCAAGACTTGTTGGCAGTGGTGACCTGGACATTGGATTGCTGCCCACCAAAGGAAGCTAAAACTGTACATCTACTTAGTAATTAAATTTTAGCTATTTTATATGGTACTCATACAACTGCTTGCCCCCTGTTTCCCAACTGCAGGGCCCCCGAGCACAAGGCAGAGCTGAGCTGGTGGCCCAGGTCCAGTGCATGCTCCAGCAGGGGCTCAGGAGGGATGCCTGGAGGAAGCCTTGCTGGACCCCAGATACAAGCCCAGTGCCTGTCCTTCATGTGTGGGGGGTGTGTATGGGGCAAAGCCAACGAGACAAACACAGGCGTGGACAGGGTGTGTGGGCTGTGATTTTCATCCTCAGGCTGAATTACCAGACTTAGTGCTGGTAATTTTGCTTTATTAAAATCTTGATTTGTGCAGGCAGTTGGTCCCAGACCGTAAGTTTTGGAGGGGATTTAAATTCAGTATTTAAAAGATAAGTGAGTTACCCATTTTAAAGTAGAAGATGGTGGATGTGGGTTGCAGGAGCAGGTGAATGCAAGAAAAGGCTAGACTAAAACAATCCCTTTTTGAATGCAGGCAGAAGTTGACCTTGTTGCACTGTGTCTCAAAGGGCACCTGTGTTTCTGTCCATGTGCAGGCTGCAGGTGCCATGAGGTGGGCACAGAGGTGTGGGCTGGGAGCTGCTCTGTGGTGGGCGGCAGGCGCGGCATGAGGGCCCCTGCTCCGCGACTGTTCACCCGTCCTCGAGGCTGCCCGGGCCCACTGTCGGGACTGCTGAACAGCTCTTGTGTTGTGAAGGACTTCAGCAGTGCCTTGAAAGCAGCTACCTACCTGGACAGTAACAACGATTTTTTAATAACTAATGGCACATTTTAAGGGACTGACCAGGCAAAACCAAGAATCTTCGCTCCATGTAATGCAGTGAAGCAACACTGCCATTGGATGATGTTAAATTACCTAGAAGTAAGAAGAGGAATCTAAAATTCACCTAGTATTTCATTAGAACTACTTCTCAGATGAATTATCCCCAATGCTCCTATGGCACAGTTGTATCATTCCTTTGTTTTTTCAAATACCTTAACAAACTTGATATCAGAAGTAGTTCTAGTAAGTGAGACAACACCACAAATAACACAACCAGCTGTCTTTGAGAAAAAAATGTCATTTGTGGCAAGGTCTGTTTAATTTCTGCTGTACTAGTTGGAAAAAGGTCTACTACTACACACACACACACACACACACACA
>VZRS01003123.1:25972-42711 GCA_013398055.1 Ifrita kowaldi
AAAAAAAAAAAAAATCTTCCCAGCCACATAGAATTTGTCAAGGTCTCCTGAAAAATTTAAATTTCCTGAAGTCTCACGTGCATCTGGGTCATGAGACAGACTGATCTGTAGGCTGGGAATGATGTTTCACTGACGTGAAAGAGAAAAAGTAATACTGTTGAAGTACAATGTGAGATCCACAGTTGTAGGAGAGGCTGCAGCCCAGGTAAAGCTGGTGCTGTGGGGAGCTGTTGTCTGCTTGGGATTTCAGAAGTTTTACTAAAGACTGTAGAAATATTTCAGTTTTATCTGAATCAGGTGAGAGCCAGTCTAACAACAGCTTCTCTGTCTAGTCAGTGGAAAAAATATTTACCTGCTAAGTAACAAGTGGCACACACCTTGCACTCTTAAGTTTCAAGAGAGAGAAACCTGGCAGAAACGTAACTTTCTAAATGCCTAAAGATTGGTGTAAACGTCAGCCTTGCTCTCTCCAACATAGAGTTAATATCCAAGAAGGCACTATACCTCTAGGAAGTTCAGTACCAAAAAGCACCTCCACGAAAATGGTACCAAACCAAGTGATGATGGTGAAGAAATATTCACCAGTGAGGGGAGCCCTTGGAAACAAAGCCCCATTAAAATAGGCTTCTCTTTTGCTTAAGAAAAGAAAAAAAATTTGCTGGCTTTTATTATTTTAAACCCAAATTCTTCAAAGTGACCAAGGTGGGTTAGGCAATCCGATCAATCAGAATTTGTCAGTTTTAACAGCAACATTCCTGCTATATACATGCGATTACTCACATCCCCAGTCGGATTAATATATTCCACTGTGTCCTGATCCCAGAATGAAACTAAAAATATCCCCAAGTATTTACATTCTGCTTTCTTGGGATCCTTTCTCTGATCCTCATTGCCCAGCAAGTAAGAAAGACCCTTTCAGTAGTTCAGGGCTGGAATGCATGGGGCTCAATCACACAAGTGGTAAAAACAGGTAAATGGATCTGCTTGTCCAGTCAATGGAAAGCAGATAAAGATCCAGGTGCTGGTATTTTTCCCCACTGGAGTTAAAGGAGGCAGATAAGGTTTTTTCCTTCTTCTATTTCTTCTTGCACTTTGTCACTGGATGTGGCTATTTCAGCTTGCGCCGAGAAGACTGCACAGATGAATGTCAGAACAGTGCCACCGATAGCTGTGTAGAAAGCCCAGCCCAAGGAGCAGTCTCCTAGTTTGTAAGCAGAAGCATAAGGTCCACAATAGCTTATTGCCTTCTGGCATCCCCAGCCTGCAGGGTAAAGTATCAAGCCTAAGATAAGGAAGAGCCCTAGAAATAAAAACAGAAAGAAGTTTAACAAACAATCAGTTTGACACTAAATGCAGCACATCTAGTAATGGTTATCATGGTCACTAATACTTGTAATTACCAGGATTAGGAGAAAACTGCCATCTCATCCATCCAACCTTCCTTTTGTGATTGTTCCCTAGTATATTCCAAGCAGTCTTTTAACTAAATTTGAAGCTACCCTGTGATTTATGTTGAGAAAGGATAGTAAAAGAATAATACTGCCAGTTCAGTAAGCTGCTTTCATAATAGAGGGATTCTGGAGTCAGCCTCAAACAAACAGATCCAAGTACCCACAGCCAGTGCATATGTGGGATCCTCCAAATAGGCATCTGACTACTTCCAAAGGAAAGCACTTTTCTAATGATGGCAGGAGCGAAAGCCTCAACTCCCCATCTTGCTGAACTGCCCAAACACTCTGCTGTGCCTCAGGCTGGAAGTGAAAAGCTCAGAGTAGATGTGATTGTCTCTCGTATTCATAGGTTTCTCTATGAAGACCATCTAAGCAGTGAAGGGCTTCATTGAGGAAATTGAAAGTTTCATTAGTGCCCCTGCACACATATGTCTTTGCACAAAGAAAGGAGACAATCAAAATGTCTAATATGCTAGTGGCTACAGTGCTTTCTTATGGGTACTAAAAAAATCACAATGAATTGAACTCCCTCCTACAAGGAATGTAGGAAGGAGCTAAACATAGGTATCACAGATATCAAAATCTGTTATCTGTTTACCTTAAAATTTTACTTAAAAGAACAGGAAAATTATGAAAAACAGCTTTTGTTTAAACACAATCAGTTTATCCAGAAAATGAATATAGCCTTCCAGATCCCATAAATATTTCTGATTAAGTTTTCCTGCACTTTAGAGCCTTTTATTTAACCTGGTATCCTGATGAAAACAGCTGCTAAAAGTGCTGTCACCTTCCAGAAGTAGGCTAAAAGTTGTGCAATAAAACCAGTCTTTTTCCCTTTCCTATAACCAAAAGATTACAAAGAACAGGTTTAAAGATTTTACGTCTCCTTCCATTAAGTTAGACTAGCCGTTAGACTTCTCTGCTGTATGTTAGGGTTCCTTAATTGTTTGTTTAAAGAAATTCAGCCAGATGAATGAAATTTCCCTCACCAGCAGTGAAAAGGTGGGTCCTAGCTAGTAAGCAGTTAATTTACACAAAATGCAAAAACCATCATCCAACTGTCTAAAATTAATGTCTGTGAATGCCAGACATATCACAAAAGAAAGTCCTTCCTCCAGCATTTTTCTAATGATGACACAACACCATGGGCATGAATGACCTAAATGTCATTACTCTTTGGGGCGGCAAAATCCATTAGTGAGTGATATTCGTTCTCTGGGGAGGGATTTCATCGCTGCTTACATTTAAGAACCAATGACAAATTTTATGCAGTATTTCCTGGCTGGTTGGCCAAATACATTAAGTGTAAAGTATTGCTTTATCTTGGACAGACCTGGATAAGCTGTGCATTCATCCTGCTGAGCCCTGCAGCCATTTCAGACTAAACACCAGCAGTTCCTTCACCTCTATTCATCACTAGTTTCCTGTTCTGTGCAGCCGGCATGACCACACTATGTATCTTTCTGACTGCACATTGGTATGGGCCAGTTGCAGCTCTCTCTAATGATCACAAGCCCTTTGGTAGGTAAAAATCACCATCACTGAATTAAGAAGCCAGATCTGAAATGCCAGCGTAGCTGCTACCAACACAGAAGTTTTTTAAGTTTACCACTCCATCACTCACGAACCTAGGCAGCTTGAGTTTAACAGCAAACCTAGCTTATGGCTGAGTGTCACAAGCAGGACCAAGAAGACACATCCATCACTTTTTATCAGAACTAGAGAACTGAGCAGCTCCTGAAAGCCATTGGTTCATGGAATGTATGCCCCAAGCTGAAAAGTCAGTACCCAAAACTCAGGCTTCCAAAAGGCACAGCATTGCTGCCAAATGTAGTCATCAGGACTTTACTGACTTAGACCTTTTTTTAAAAAGTACAGAAAATTCCTGGATATATAGATCTAATAAATACTGTAAAACACCATAATTTGATAAACTTCAGCTGTTTTCTTGCAGAGGAGAACAAAATCTGGAGGAAAGCCTTAACTATGGATTTGAATACAGTCAAGTATGTACCTGATTTCAGATAGCTAACTTTGTAACTCCTATACTGGACCGGCATAATAAAACTCAAAAAAACCCCAAAAGTAGTATTTTCACTACCAAACCTCCTTGCTACTACTCCGTTTCAGTGCAGACAGAAAGCTTCTCATGAGCCTCTTAGCTCTATTTCTAATATTTAACATAATTTCTTATTTCATTAATAACTGGTTCCTGCTTGACAGGGAAAGTAAATAAAGATTATTCCATTAAGTAAATTCAACATACCCACAGCAGAAAGGAACTCCTTTGATTCATGCTAACAGCAAGTGGAGAGGCACAGAGCACTCCACATATTCTGCTCAAATCTCCAATATCTAGAGCAACGTCTGAGCTGTGCAGGGTCCCTTCCTGACTCTCCCAATCTGCCCAGAAAGGAGTGTTCAATTAAAGAGGAGCTTGGCCTCCTGCTACCCTCAGAAGAGACAGTCACAGAGCCCATCTCAATGACTCCTACAGCTTGAACAAAACAGGCAGAGGATGCTCCCACCAACAGTGCAAACCATTGCCTAAATTGCCTAAAATAGAAGCCAGCAAAACAAAGCACTTAACGGTTCAACTACTGCAGCCAGACACCCCTCAAAAAGAACCCCCTTTACTCCTGGGAACATGATGCAGAGGGACGAGAAGGAAAAAACTATCTTCTGTTGACAGTTTGCCTTGAGACATATCTGGCAGGAGAACAGTAAATATTAATGATAGAGATTTCTTTTTCGTAATAAATCAGTTTTTGGTCATGCCTGTGTCTTTGAAGAGAAGCCAATATTCAAGAAAAAGAACAGAGAATAAAAATTGAGTGCTCTGTCTGAAGAAGTTTTCCGCAACGAGTATTTTCAGTTCTTTGTGCTGCTGAACAGTAAATTATTTTTAATTGTCAGCCAATCTACCTGTAGAATTACTGCTCTTTGTTCACCTCGCTGGGAGAAGCAAATTCACTCTGAAAACATTACAAGGTGTTTTCCACTGTGCTCCTCTACAGGCTCACATGGCCCATGCTTGGAGTGTTCCAGATTTAACCCACTCTCTGAGCACAGCTGCACTGCTGAGACTGCAGCTTCTGCAGTACACATACTGTTGTTCCTACTTTTTAATTATCACTATCCCACTTATTGAAATCAGTATGATGATTTTTCAAAATTACATTTTCCTTTTTGTTAGTTGTTGCCAGTTCTCAGTTACCTTTCCTCTGAGGAATCCTCAAAACAGAGGTATGAAAGAATGTCACAAAATGTTGCCAGATGTCTAGGAATGACAACAGAAAACTATTCAAATGACTTTTTTATCCAGAGACCTCACCTATAACTCTTTAGTGTAAGTTCTGTCAGTAGAGAACATTTCTACATCTTTCACTGAAGGCAATTTACATAACCTTTTATTATCAGGCCCTAATTACTCGCTTTCAAAAAGAAGCCTTTATGAGATTTAGATTTTAATGTTATTATTAGATTACTACATATCTCCTGATTACAACAGCCCATTAAACATCAGGCATTCCTTACTTAAATGGTGTAAAAGCCACTCCTTTCTCCTGAAACACCAAAGCAAAACCTTACAGCACACTGAGAACATCAATATCAATATAGCAGACTGCATGACTGTGCAACAATGTTTCAGAAGACAGTTCATTAATGCTTTCCCTATAGGAGAAGACCTTTTGTATTTGTGCACCAAGAACTTTTCCCCTTTCAAGGGCCTGCAGCTGCAGCAAGCTATTGCTCCTCCTGGCTTTTATACACTACAGCAGTGCTGCCAGGTCAACGTTGTGGAAAACCAACAGACCAGCCTTTCGCTGTGGGTGTTTTTATGTCACGTTGTGTGCTGGGGTCAGATCTGAGGGAAACCTTTTTTGTTCCTTGGAAGCAACCTTTGAGACAGGAGGTAGGCAGAGGCTTGTTTAGCCTAGTGAAGGCATGCTATTTAGTTTTGACAGTCTCCTGTGCAGCTGCTGTTGTGCCATATTAAACAAGAGCATATACTAACAAAGCCAATTTCCATTGCAAAGCCTGAAACTATCTACTCATTTCCTAGCAAAATAGTAAAAGAATACGGCTGAAGAAACAGGAAATTAAGCAGCTGTGATCAATGAGGTGGCACAGCAACAGGCTCCTATGGAGCAGCACAACTGAGCAGCATCATTTTGAGAGGAAGAGAAAAAGGGTAAAAGGGTAAAAGCAGGGAGGGACTGGCTTTGCAGTGCAGTGCAGGTGGGCTACATCCCCAGTGGCATTGATCCTGATTGTTTTCATCTTCTGCAAAACCACAGGAGATTAAGAATCAGTCCAGGGACACTGCATCTGCCAGGCACCCTGCCTTTATTGCTCATGTTTCCACATGTGTCAATATGCTACCTGAACCATTTCACGTGTTAAATTTCTGTCCCGTGTACTACTCTAGCTTAAGCCAAGGAGGCTTTCCCATATGCAAATTTTCCCTGACAAACCCAGCAGGGATGCTACCAGGTTACCACTCGTGCACTTTTGATCACTTTGCCCCCTGACAGACAGGTGAAGGAGCAACCTCCTACTTGGCAGCTGCACAAAAGACACCTTCAGCCCGTAAAGTGATTCAGTAATACCATTATAATCAGATGAGAGCTCAAGAGGTGGGCTCAGGCCAGCTGACATGGTGCTTCTAGCACTCCACACTGGCTGCAGGAAAAGGGTGAGATGCTGAACAGAGCACTGCTTACAGTACGCACAGCACAGGGCCCCAGACCTGGTCTGCAGTTGCTCTTCAGCCCCCTGGATGGCTGCGAGACCCACCAAATGCAAGCAGCTGACCAGAGGCGAATAGGTCTCTGTCCAGAGCAAAAGGGGAGACTTTGCATGCCCTAGTGCCTTGGAAATGGCCTCTGGCCTACTTGCAAATGCTGCGTAAGAAACAAAAGAAAAATTAACAACGTTAAGAAGATCAGTGCTTTAAAAGCCTACCTGGACACCACAATTGCAGGATAACACAGGCCGATGTGTTTTGGGATAAGTTGGAAGAATGGCTGTTGAGGCAGGGAGGGCTGCCAGCAGGCAATGCACTGAGGCAAGGTCCATACCTTCATACCTACAATCACTGCAGATGACTGCTCACATACATAGAGTTCAGTGTACTTGGGATATCCTAAGCTGAGGCAGGAGAATTAGTAGTTTAAAACTACAACCAGGTGATAGCTCAAAACCCGCACAGGTGTTTTTCCCTTTAGAATTGTCTCAGGGTACTATAAGGGCATGCAGTTACCAGAAGAAAAAGTTGTTCCCTAACCACTGCTTTCCCCAAGCTGAGGAAGAGGATAAGGTCCCTACTCTCATGTTTCTTTTCCCGTGTATTATGCAAATCAAAAATACTTATTCATAACCAAACCTATGCAAACATCTGATGACATTAGTGCTGTTGTGATCTGGAAACAGAGATAGGAACACAGTGCAGGGGACTACTGGTAGGACACATTATGTTTTACTACCCCCCAAAAAAAGCCACAAAACAACTCAGTTTATTAGCTTGATGTGGGGAATTTGGGGGTTGTTTTTTATATTGGTATGACCTTACTGCTTAGACGTCTCTGAAGTGAAGTGTGAGCCTGCAGACTGCTGTTTTTAAGAGAGGGGAGGGGAAATTCACCATTAGTTTTTAACAATTTTTATGTATGTGGTGAGAGTACCCATTGGGAGGGAAGAAAATGTGTAGACTCAAAAGTAAAGTCAGTCCCAAGCCCTGAAATGACACTGCTGCCTCTTTGCTGGCTGTCAGGCATGTGAAGTCATCACACTCTGGGGGCTCCCGTGTGGTGGCTGTCAACCCAGCAACTAAGTCAAGATAAAGAACCTTACAGGGGAAATCCTAAATGTTCACAAGTTTCAGTAGTACAGAGGTAAATGAAGACTCTCCACTCACAGGGCCATAGATCAGGCACAGCCACCTCTCACATTTTACCTTAAGACCCAATAAAGCACTGACTGTTTTTAATCTAGGATGACCCAATAAAAGACTCAGTCAGCGCTGCTAAAAGAGAAATTCAGTTGTGAGTGGTAAATTCAGGAGGTTCCTGAATCAGGGAAGGAAAGGTCATACCAAATATTCTGTCCATGGAAGAACATTTGGAAGAAGCAGAGGGGAAGACCCAGTATATTTCCTACGAGTCACCATAACCTTTTCCACTGCTGTTCAACCAGTGAGTGCCATGCCCTCCAAACCACCAATCACTTATGCTGGATTAGCAGAAAGGGAATGCAATATGACCATAGCTCAGTAAGGGAGGCCAAAACATCAACCTGCCTTAGCTTAAGCAGAAGTAAAAGGGCTGCAGGTCACTTCTTTCATGGCCTTACCTTTCCTCAATACTGATCCTGTAGCACAAAAAACCCCTCATTTTGGAGGTTGGGGAGAGGAGCTGCAGAGGAACTAGGACTCAGCCTGATGGGAAAGACAAATGGAGGTGCAGGAAGGGGAGAATTTCATGTGGCTTCATGAGCTATGCAGCAGCAGAGTGCAGGGCATCTGTACTGGGTAAGGAAGCAAAACTCAAATCCACATATTTCCTCACCACCACATCAGGAACACCAGAGACAGGAGCTAAGCAAAAGTTAGCCCCCTTCAAAAGAGCTCCTTTCATCTTTTTTTCTTGTGTTTGAGTGAGAACACAGCATTTGCTAAGTTTAAATATTTTCCTTGTGCTTGCAATCTATATACAAACAGCAGCATCTGTCTTGGCTCTGAAGGCCTGGAACCAAAAATCTGACAGAAACAGAGCCCTTGTGTCCTCCTGTCATCTCCATGGCCTCTTGGGGTCACCAGCACTCTTTCCCACATCACCAGGGCAGGGGTGTAAAGAAGTGCTCAGCATCTCACCTGTGCTGGTAGAAGTAAGAGACCTCAGTGTGCACATGTGCCACAGTAAAATGTTTCTCAGTGGGTAGCATGAGAGTCTCTCTCACACTAAGCACTGTTTGTTGGAAGAGATTTATGCTTGCCAAGATAATCAGCTGCCAAACTTGATCACTGAAAACCTGACTTTTTTTTTTATTTTTCTATTCGTTTTAATCTGCTGCATGTCTACTGGTTTCTAAGTGCTCACCTTGATAGCGCAGGAGGTAAGTCGACCACAGAATCTAACAAAATACTGAAATCTTCATTTTATTTCTTTGAAGTTACTAATGCTCTTCCTCAGGCTCAATAGCAATTTAGCACTTGAACTCAGTTTTCCTTCCCTGGCATATTCCAAGACAGCAGTCCCCTTTGCTTGAACTTTCAGCAGCCAAGTGTGTATTAGATATCATGCTGGCATTGGGCCATATAGGTTACAGGAAGCACTATACCGCAGACAGCAAAAGCAGTTCAGACTGTTAGGATTTCCATCAGAAATCCCTCTCCCCTCCCTTTTTACTTTCTTCCCACCCCAAGTATTTAGAATTCTGGCATCAGAAAAGAAAAACTCTGAGCTGAATCCAAAGAGGAAATATGCTTTTTTGAAAAATGCATGCTCTGCATTTTAGAAAGACAAACAAGAAGCTTCCTTGCCTTCAAGGGCAAAACCACTCTTGCTCTGCTCTCCTATTGCTTGGGCTCCCTGGCCATGCAACAGCTTCCGTTGTCTGCAGGCAATGTGAGCTCACAAGGTGTTTTCTTCCTTACTCACCAGTTTGTCTCTTTCTCAGACAAAATAATGTCTTTGTACAGGGAGATGCCACATACAAACAAATATCCTAAACTATGCTCCAACTACCATAACTTTCTGCGTTACGCTCTGAGCATGGAAGAGCTCTAGAAGCCTCATGCTCCTCTACCTCAGCTTGTGTCTCCTGCTTTTTCTCCCCTCTATGATAAAAGGCCTGGCTGACCTCCCGCTTCCTCCTCAGCTTCCTCCTCCGCAACTCCCACTGGCCTCCTTACCTTCCAGCAGCCAGGAGTCTGCAGTCCCATGGCTGCACACACTACGAGCCCACCCTGTGAGGCTGGATCCTACTTCACCCACCTCCACAAGCTGCTCCAGATCCTTGTCCCCTTCAGACGGCTCCTATCACACTCTGCTCAGGCCATCTTCCTAATCACCCAGCCTCCCAAAATGAAAACAATGCCAAACAAGTATAACAGGCTGAACAACTTCTCAGCCTAAGAGACATAAAACAAACTCTTCCAGCAGCAAAGATAGACTGTTACACACACAGCTGGCTTGAAACTCAATTTCACCTCTTCATTTTAGAAAACCGCAGAGAAGTTTCCTTGCATTCGAGGGTAAAGCTGCACTCCTGGAACTGAACTATTGCCAGGTACTGCAACAATGTCTGATGGAGGAGCCCTCTGAGATACCAAGAAGGGAAAAGTCGACGACATGGAAAGTCATAGAAGGAAATCATGAAAAGGTCAGAAGAAAGAATGCAGGAGAGCTTGTGAGATACCTGAGAAGAGAAAGTACTGTGGAAGAGCTAGCATTGCTTGGGACTGAGCAGGGCAAGTGTCAGGGGAAAAAACAAGCCTCTCAGACCCTGGAAAAGAAGAAGCTGAGTCATTCCCCAGCAATGCTGGAGGAGAAACTGCTGGGGTGACAGAGGGAGGCCCAAAGCTGCAGCATTTGGGCCCAAGCAGACAGACTTCAACTAAGTGTCCAAGGGAGCTTAATGCTCTCTGGCCTGCCTGCAGCAGCCTTTGAAAACACAAACCTCTGCTTCAGCTGACCGGACACCTACCTGCTAAAGATGCAGTTGCCAGTGACACAGCCAGCTAAGCCACACGACAGCAAAATGCAACCATGCATCCACCTGAATAAACCAGAGACACTCCTTGGTGTGCACCTGGGACACAGCTGGTCTTCTGACTGATGCAACCTGGTTTTTACATGCTTTTTCCCCCCATGCTTCTGTCAGGAAATAGTTTAATCAAGCCCCATTTGAGCTAGCAGACAGTGGACTGTGAACAGAGGAAGGGATGAGAAGGGCGTGACTCATGAGAGGCCTTCCAGACAAAGCCATCAGCATCCCGGGAAGACTTTAGAGAAGAGGAACTATTTTATCCTCTTTTGGTAAATGTGCCTGGCAAGGCAGCCCTGCTCCAGCACAGCAAAACAGCAGTAAAAGAAACTGAACTCCCAAACCCATTAGCCTTCCCGACATGTCAGCTCCCTTTCCCCACTGCTCTCCCCAAAGCCTTTGCAGGCTCAAAGCTCCCCACAAAAAACCACAGGGGCTTGCTCAAGTTCTGTGGCTGAGATAACATTGGTGCAGCTAATTTAGCTTCCTCCCCTGGTGTGCAGTCAGGGTGCTGCTGGTGCGCTGTGGCTCAGCTGCAAGTCAGGCAGCACTGGCTGTGGGGAAGGGGCTCTGTCTGCCCAGCCATGGCAGAGGTCAATAAAAGAAGCCAAGTTGTTGATTATGGACTTCATAAAGGAAACAACCAGAGATGGAAGCCGAACCTGGTTTAGGCTCTGTCCTAAGCTCACTCCACCCTCCTTTCAGGCTAGGTTACGTTTATATTATATTACTTAGCAACCAAGTGAAGTAGACAAGCCCAAATAAGACTTGTAAGTACATATGCAACTACACTATAGACATACCAATGTATGTCAGTAGGGGATTACCTCACCAATTATTTACTTCCTATAGCTACATGATTACTGTGAAAATTTACTTTGAATTTATTCTTATCATTTAGCATGTAATAATATCCTTCCTCCTCTAACCTCTGCATTTCAAGTGATGCACAGACTAAAAGTAGAATACTTTCCCTAAAAAGACACACAAATGAAAGTCTTCTTGCTGCTGGATAGTAATTATCTATTCAATTACACGTCTCCATTCTCTGCACTCTCTAATGCAGAGAAAAGCTGCTTATCCAGATGGAACAATCCTTAAACATCTCCAAAACCAGGGCTACTGATTACTGTTTCTACAGCTGCAGAATGAAAGGCACTGCAGTCTGAAAGTAAGTGGTAGAAGTTCTTGCTCTGTAACAAAGGAATTACAGGAGTTTAAACAAGAGCCATATTTTCTTCCTTTATGGCTTTGTATTTCTCATTTTCTGTCACAAAAATAATAATAAAAAAATCCCTGTAGTCCAGATATGTGCATGGCTTCCTCCTGTTGATCTAAATGAGAATTTGCACATTTGTCCAAGGGCCATAACAGAAAAGATGTTGCTTTCTGTTCTGTAATTTCACCGTAGGCATCATCCACAACCAATCTTGCTAGACTGGGAAGATATATCCGGTGTCTGTTATTGTTTTGTCATGATGAATTCCAGGAATAAATTATGTTGTTGTATGTTTTTAATTATATTAAATCTCTATTGCAAAGATATAGAGATTTTAAATGAGATTAAGTCTGCAAGATTCTGAGTTCCTGTAGATGACTCTACCATGTGTGCATCTCATCTTTGAAAAGGAGATGTTTGACATACTTGCAAATATTGGACTGATACAGGCTGAGTAACAAAATTATTTTGTGAATTCTTCTCCTACACTTATTAAAAACATAATTGTTCACATTTGAAAGAATGATGATATGCTTAAAATTTTTAAGGCAGGGTTATATCTTGTTCTCTGGTCAGGGCATTAGTTTATCTATCATAATCCCTGTATGAATTAGCCATGCTGACAACGGTCCCTCTTGAGCAACTTGCTTCACCATTTTTCAAAACTCAGGAACTGAGGAAGTTGAAATTAGCAGCCATCATTAGTCATAAGGAAAATAATTGCAATGAAGTAAGCAGATGCTGTAATGCTACTGGCGCAAAAGCAGCAGTGGACCCAATAAAACTAATCTTGAGAAAATGAGTTGTGAGCCACGAGACGCCTGGCTGTAAATATTGGCAGGCGTACTTCCCATAGCAACGTTTCAGTAAGGTGACCTCTCTCCTACCCAGTTTCATGCTGTGTCATTTGTCTGAATTGTAAGAAGGAAAGTGCTTCCATGCTCAGTACAACTCAAGAAGGACTGATCTATGCCCAACACGTAAGAAATGCTTTGTCAAGTGTATTGTTCAATGTTTTAGGCTGCAATTCCCATTATGGGTACAGCTGGACTGATAATAAAACATAAAACTGTCTTACCATGTATTTTCTCACAAAAGCATGGTCTCCAGAATGCTATTCCAAGATACCAGTACCAGCTAATCCTAGGTGATAGACTAGGTATTTTGAGATGATATCTGAGTTGTAAGTAAAGTTATCTTTTCAAAAGACCCAAACCTGACATGCCAAAGTTTTATGCTGCTAAGCAATCTCTCCCATACAAGTACCCCTCCAAAAGAAAACAAGCAGTAAATGCATCTCCTGGAAAAATAGTCATGGATTATTTCTGAAGTATAGAGTAAGAAAGCAAGAAATGAACCATTTCCCCTGACTTAATCTGCACTGCCAAGCTGCTGCCTTGTCGCACTGCTTCTGGCAAATTCTGTACACCGGGAGTGACTACAGCAAAACCTGTCATGTTCATCTAAAGGACCCTGATATGCTAATTGTATGCCATCATATGAACAGAAGCATCTTTAGCCAATCTAGGGACCTAATTCTGCTCCAGAAGCACAAACCTCACAATGTGCGTGACAGGAAATAAGTGTTATGCTTCTGTACTGAAGACGAATGAAGTAGACAAGGGTGAGAGCCACCAAGGTAGTGCTTCAGGAGCCAGCATCAGCCAGTCCCTGGCATGTAACGCTGGCTCTGGAGGGTTGCAGCAGGCAGTAAAGTCAGTTTTCACCTACTTCCCCATGCGTGTTTAGAATAAGATTACGTTAGGTCTCAACTAAGCAAATTAAACCATCCAGCTTCAGATAAAGGTCTGAGTATCTATCATTACATTTCCTGTTTAGGTATAGCCATCACAGACATGTGTGACCACCTCAGTGGAGGTGCGAAGGGGGAAAGCTGGATTCATATTTAGAGCAATTTTTGTCATATTTAAACAACTTTGTCAATTGAAACCATCTGCTTAAGAGCACCACCAAGAGAGAAAGAGGAGGTGACCCTGCTCATTCCCTCCCCCCTCACAGGTCTCTGAGGCTTGCCAGAGGAAGGGCAGAAGACCACGCTCCTCCTCCAGGTGACCACAAACACAGTGAGCACAAAAGATGAAAACCTGTGTATAAGACAGGTTTTCCCCATGGCTCACTGGCAAGTACAGAAAAATGAATATTTCTCTAATTAAGGCTGTTCAGGGTTGGTTTACTAAGTCATTTAATCTCTGTAAAACCTATGGGTTTAAGCAGAAACACCAAATCTCTAGAACAAAATCATCTTTTCAGGCAAAGCACAGCTGATCCTTGGACAGTGAAAAGATAAGCTCACTGGGCTGTGTAACTGAACAATAAGCAGCTGAACAATGAGCTGGCTAAAGGAAAGGTTTATCTCAAGGTATCACTTGTCAAGCTCACAGCTTTGAAAGAGGCTGCTTAGCATGAAATGCTGGAGGAACTGGGTGTGTGACTCCAACCAGTTCTTAGCCCTGGGGCGGTATTTACTCTCACCACAGTCATGGAGCCTCCCAGACACTGAGAGAACTGCCTTCGGTCCATGGAAAAATTACTAACGTAGTGAGAGGGAGATAGACTGCCTTAATATGAGTATTAACTTTGTTCTCTGCTGGTAGCAACGGAGAGAAGTTTTTGGAACTGAAAGAAACTCAAACAGAGGAAAAAAAATGAACAGCAAACAAAAGCAACGCTGGTCAGTTCATTCTGGCACACATCAGGCTGCAATTCTGCTGCCAATGTCAATGTATTACATGCTGTGTAGCTATAAATTTCAGTTATGTTTGAGTAAACACCAGCGTATAGAATAGCTTTGGGTCTGCCTAATGCAGTCTGCCTGCAGGCAGGCCAGAATTGCTATATTTCTTCATCTGAATTACCGCAAAATTAAAAATTTTAGTTGCTCTCAAAGTGCACGTACCTGCAATCCCTTGTAGCAGCCCACAGACATTAAAAATGCTTTTCTTCATAATACTCTGCACACACATAGTAAAGACAGACACAAATGCCACGGTGCAGAGAATCATGATTCCCATGGCTAGGAAAATAGCGGTTGCCTGCCAGAACCCACTGGCAATCTCACTGAAGTTTTCAGCGTAAGGACCACAAAGCGTGTCTCGCCTAGAGAACTGCATGTGGGAGATCCTGGTGCAGCGCCCGTAGATGCCCAGTGTTGGGTGGTAGGGCTCCTGCGACCCCCCCGTTCTGTTGTCCACATCCTCGGAGCTTGAAGGCTTTGCTTTGCCAATCAGCCAGTCTGAACTCATGAAGGCAATGAGCTCTGCGAAAGCCACCACAATACTCAGGAGAGTCCACAGCATCGACCGACACGTTACAATGACATGACACATATTGATGTCCAGGGCTTGTGATCAGTGCGGCGCTCTTAAAATCCAGGTACAAGGGAGAAAAAATTAAATTAAAAAAGGAAAAAAGGCCCCTAAGAAAATCACTGTGGCTGCTCTGCCTATTTTCTCAGCTCTCTCACAAAGGCCAAGATGAAGCTTCTCAGGAGAAGAAGTGAACAGCCTCAAGTTTTGCAAGCAGTGCAATCATTTGTTCTCTCTGTTTAGTTCCTCCTTTTTTCTTTCGGGGATGCTGAGCTATGAAGCATGCTTTTCTTTCTTAATATTCATACTGGCACATGACACAGCAGGCTGGTGGGGGAGGCGACAAGGACTTCCCACAGTTTGACATCACACACCTACAAGAAAAGAGAAAACACATCAGCAGTAAGAAAAAAGTCATTTCCACCCCCGCAACAAACCAAGATCTGGCGCAGATTCACATCAACATACAAAGCACTAACAAGGGCTGGTCAAACAGAACCTGCTGGAAACCTCCCTGATTTGTTACAGGGGAGTCATTAATCTTCCCCCCACTGCTGCCAATACTTACAGTATCTGCTGTGCCCTATCCCATGGTGGGTGTTTGTCAAACACGTCGCAAGCAAAGGTCTGCATAACACACCCAGCGGTCCCACCCACTCCTACCACCACACCCCCATCATCTTCTTCTGGTCCGAATTACCAAGGGTGCTGGCAGTCACCCAGCAAAACGTTCGGACACGTTTAAGCAGTTTCACAGATGTGCAGGTCCTGCCTTCGCTTTAGGGAGGCAGCACAGCCTGCCTTTGGGACAGAGGCTGAACACAGCCCCACATGCCGTGGGAACTTAGGTGCAAGGGGCAACAAAGAAACCTTGTTCCAACCTTCCGGGTTTCTGCTGACTGCAGCTTAGCAAACCCCGCCTCAAGAGCAGGTGAACAAGATTACAGTTGCAGACAGCTCACCCTGTGATGTGGTGACCCCTTTGAAGCCTGGATTTTGCAAGGAGTGGTGCCTCCCTGGGTCTGGGATCAAGGTTTGCACCAGTGTTTCAGAACAGTCTGCCTGCAGGTGTGTCACACACCTCATCCTGAACTGCTGCCAACACCAGCAGCCTCTGGTGACTTACGCCTTTGTAAACAGGAATCTGTGGAAAAGCACCCCAGCCACTGCCAAGTGGCCAAAAGCCCCAGCGAGAGGGGTTGCCAGTCAGCCTTGAGCTTCCTAACTCCCCTCAATTCCCCTCTTCCACAGCCCTGTGTGTGCTGCGACTGCAGCAAAATGTTCCGCAGGGCTTTCCCCAAGCCACAGCACTGCCTTTCAACAGTGGCTGATGATATTCCCAGAGTTACACTTAGTACAAGAGGCAGAGATCATTCTACTTCCAACTCCTATCCAAATATCGGCCTCAAAATAACAAACAGGTCATCACACACGCCTCTGCTCTTGAACTGAAACAGTGTTGCCTGAAGGCAGAGTGGGAGCAGGAAATGCCCTCATGTTACCCGCTCCATGACGAAAATCCAGCACTTCCAAGTCTTCCTCACGAAACCCCAAATACTGACATTGGACTGGAGGCAAGAGTCAAGAACCAGATCTGGATCTCGCTGCTGGGCTGCTGCAGTCACCAGATTCCAGAAAAACAGACATCTCCAGTATTTTTTTCAGATTTGTCATGGGGTTGGTATTTAATTTCTTAGGAGTTCTGAGTTGGGTGGTTAAATATTAGTCCCGCTGGATGCAAAATGAAACACACACACACAACTACACACACTCAAAATTTCATCCAGCAATTTCTACTCCCTCCTGTACTAGTTGTAGTGAATCATCTAGATCTGCAGATTCCTTTGGTACGAGAGGCTTAAACAACAGAATTTGTCTCCTGTAGTTCAGTGTTACGGCACTGCCTTAAAAAAGGGCTTTCAGACATACTGAGAAAACAGTTCCACTAATCTTCCTTTTGGGGGGGGGGGGGGG
>VZRS01003123.1:42723-67850 GCA_013398055.1 Ifrita kowaldi
GTGGGCAGTGAGCATTAAGTTTTCAAGCAACCTGACATACTAATGACTCGAATACACCCTTTGCAATAATAGAGAGCTGAAGTGACAGCCTGCCAAAGAAACTTAATTTGCTCAGTAGTTCCACTTTAAATATGGATTGGAATGTAGGAAATATCCACTACAAATCTACATTCTTCTGATGTAATCTGTGTGATTAAAGAGAATTTAATTGAAAATATCTTTATTTTTTTGAAAGATGCTCCAAAAAGCTCTCAAATCTGTATTTTTCTGCAAGAATTGTACCCATATGAACTCCTTATCTTTGTAATTCAAGCATTTTCAGTGAGGTGGAAGGGACATAAGAGCTGAACACCCATAATGGCTGTTACTGTTGACTCTGTACCCCTGAGTACACCATTTATGGAACACAGATGAAAACAAAGTTCATATTTACTTAGGTAGGTGGAAATTCTAGATGAATACTGGCAGCCATAAAAATATATCACTGATAACAAACATGCCATGCTACACTAGAAGGAAAGACCAAATCATGGGGTTCTTTCCCAACTGAAATGTAAGCACAATAAATTGCAGGAGGATTTTAAGACAGTATCTCCAGAAAAGTCACTTCATGAGCAAAATAGCCTGTCTAAAGCTGACATGGAGGTCATGTCAAATATCAGGAGTTCACTTCCCTGTTGTACAACTAAGGGAAACTTTGCAGCATCTAAAAGTTAGGTAGTAGATGTCACTGAGAACTACAATTCAACTGAAAATACTTTGGTTTTGAATAAAACCTGTACAATTCAGCTTTTCCTAGGTAATGAGTACTTTATTCTGGTGCAAAACATACCAAGAGCACATGCCAATGTACCCTTATCCACAGGAGAACTTCTGCATAAGCTTTTTCTTGCACTAGTGAGGCGCTGAAATGAGAGCGCTATTCACCTACAAGTCCTTTTTGTCAGGCAGACAAAAACATATACAGTAGGATGGCGAGCCCAGAGGAGGGGGAGAGGCATTTCTTTCTGAGACTTAGTAAGGAAAGATTGTAGATGAAGTACTGAAGACAAGTTCCAGTTCAGTCACACTTATGTAGTTAACCTTTTCCTCCCAACAACCTCTTCCCTCTTCTCCTTCCAACAACTCCTCCCCACTATGGCTTTCCCAATGAACCTAACCATCTCTCATGTGGCTCCAACAATATGTTTGTGCCATACACGGAAGCCTTTCCAGCTACAGGCTGTGCTAAGCAACTGTGCTTCATGAAGCTTCACTCTGCTCACCCCTGGCTTTTTTTTAAATTATTTTTGCTCAGCAAAAACTCAAACCAGGCCCTTGCAAGGCTGAAAACTAGCTGTTTATTCTTCCTCTCAGTTTCCCATCCCTCAACAAGTTTTTTCCATGACAGAACCGTATGTTCTTCACAGCACGCCACTCAGTATCCACTTCTGACCGACTGTCAAAATATTTGCTTTGACAACCCAAATTCAAAATACACAATGGTTCTTTAACCCTTTTGGTATTAACTCATTCAAAGTAATTCTCGCTGAAGAAGCAGATTGCAAAAAGTAGCCTCACCCCTTACTCATTTGGGCCTCCCCCTATTTTTACTGTTGCATTCAATAACACGGGTGTAGAAGGAGGCCACCCATGCTGGGAAACAGCCCTGCACAGCAAGTGCCCACTTGAGCCACACACCATGGCAGCACGAAGGTCTTGACAGTGCCATTCTGGCCCACCATGTAATCCACATTCCTTGTCTGCACAGCACAGCTCTTGGATGGGTCAAAACTAAACCTTCAGCCCCATTTACCTGGCTACCAGAACCCTGCTCATGGTCATGCTCTGCATTAAGTGGAGTCTAACACGGTGAAAAGATGTCAACAAAAACATCAGATCCTCAAAACATCCAAAGAGAGTAAGAGTTTCAAATGCAAAATTTTTTTGGTTGTTTTAATCTAACAAATCAAACCAACTTAAAACATTGATAAAACTTTCTTTTGCTTCAGATTCAATTTTGACAGCCAGATACGCTGCCTCCAGTCATACTTTCACATCTCTAGCTAGGACTATTCAACTGTTGCCTTTTATTACACAACATGTCTATATTCAAAGCATATAAACAACATCTATTTTTCTGAACTAGATAAAGAAACAAAATTGCCTCCATTTTGCTTACACTGCCAAAACCAGAAAGTGAGAAGCTGATCCAAATTATAATATTTGAATTAAGGTTTTGATTTTAAAGATGTTGAGCTGCAGGGTTTTGCTTTGGCATACCAGGCAGAGAGAAAGGAACAGCTGCAAAGTTCAAATCTGAGTCAATCACATACCACAGCTGTTTATTTTAAGAAGGTGTCCGACAAGCAGGGTACAAGAGAACCACAAGTACCTTGCAGAACAATGTTATGACCAGTCCTTCATGCTCCCCTTACGATTTGACTGAAGTCAGAGGTTTAAGATTCAGCTTTCGCCCTTTCCGGCCCGGTTCTGTCAGCTCACGAGTGAGAATAAATCATCTTTTGATAAGTGGCTTTTGGCTTGGCTTAAGCAAACAGCTGAATGGAAGGCCACACAGACTGCTCAAGCCATCCCAGTTTATAAAATAAATCCAGGCACAGTTAGATATTTTCTTCTAAAGTTTGTTGGGGTCCAAAGTAAAACTACATGGAGGAGTTTCTAAACCTTGTTTACAACACACAAGCTTGAGCATCTCATAACCCCAAATGCACAAATCTTGGAAGCTTGAGTACTGCTTTCTCTGGAATGTTGTTCATTAGCAGTTATAAACTCTCTCAATACGCTTTGAACCATGAGAGTGGAAGTGGCTCCTATTTGTGTTGGTGTTGACCCACTATTTAAAACAAACAGAAAGAGGCTCACACACTAAGACTCAATTACCTCAAGCTGACCCCCACCCAGGTTGACAGGAGCTCCCACTTTAAGAAGCTTCCATCCTTAGGTGTTATTGGACAAGCAAACTATTCAATTGTGAGCACACCCTGCCTGGCAGAGTGAGGCAGCCATCACACCACTGAGGTAAGAGGGACTGCACTTAAGATGATGTGGTATGAGCACTAGAGATTGTTCATTTTCTGGACAAGTGATAAATGTTGGTAAATAAACTTCTCCTCCCACTCAGTCCTCTCACCATTCTTACAGGAACTGCTGTTCAGGAGGAGATGGCAGGTTTCTGCCAACATCCAATCAGTCTTCAAAGCAGTGGAATGGATACCAAGCAGCATTTCTCAGGAGATAAAAAGGTGCACCTCTGAATTTCTACCCCACACACTTAGAGGTGACTTGCAAATGTAAGAAAAGGTACATTCATCACACTCCTCTGTCGCAAGAGAACAGGGACAAGGATTAGTACTTAAGGAAAGACCAGCTGTCCCAAAAGGTTTGGTGCAGGCCCTCTGTGCAGGCCACAAGGAGCTCTGCTGGCACTGGTTTCTGATAAGCACTCTATACTCACCACAGGAAACACCTGGGCCAAAAAGAGGGAAGGACACTTCATTGTGTCTTTGTTTTGTTTTTTAAATGTAACACATTTCAAAGTCATCAAAAAAACTCAGTGGCAGAAAACAAAACAGGAGAAGGTGCTTTAAAGCTGGTTGCACAACTTCAGACAAATAGCACAGAATAAGCAAAGGATTCTCCATTCACCTACGGATTTTCATCAAATTATTGCCTACCTAAACATTCCAGAGCAGAGCTTTTTACTTTAAGAACAAAGAGTAAAGTTTTGATTAGTCTTCACTTTTGAATTAAAGAGAGTGGACATTTGCATACCTCATGAATATTTGACCATTCTAAACCTGCACAAGTGTATTAATGAATGCATTATTGTGGCAGGTGGTTGAAAACACATCAGACTAAACAGATGAATTTCACTGGTAATGGAAGGAATGTAGACTTATGATGATGTTCCTGCTGGCAAAATGTAAGATATGAAATGGAGAACTAAAATATTTTTCAAAATAGCCAAAACTCACTAAAGTATCCTACTCAAATCCGTATTTCCTTGTCTGTCCTTTGAACTGCCCTGTTTACTTCAGCCTCTCCCTACCAAAGGAATGTAGATGTAAAATTTAAGTTAAACTATCCCTCATGTGCCCAAATATTATGTACAACAATAAGTGAAAAATAAATACATAAAACAAAAGAAAAGAATTCTGACAGTGACTGTTAGTCTCCTGAAGCTGGACATGATGTTTATTCCATTCCATCTTGCAAATGCTATCAAATATGCCCTCTAATTACAGGTGGATTTGTTTCTAGAATACATCACTGTAAAAGAAACAAATATAAAACTTCTTTCCAACTTTAAAAAAAAAGAGCAGTTGAAATGTACTATTCTTTTTCTGACCTCATTAAATGCCATGGCAAAACTCCCACTGACTTTAATGGGGCCAATACATCACTGAAAAATCACTACAAGAATGAAAGTTTCCAAATTTTCAGACCAACTGCAGGGGAGGTTTAAACAGAGAACTCATTTCCCTCTTCCCTTATCCAGACAAAACTTTGCTTATTGCCCCCCCACTAAGAGGAGATCAAGCTAACTCAGATTTCCAGCATTGCCTCTGAAGCACAAATTCTCAAGCTGGAGATTTGTTCCATTGCTCTGTATTTATTGACTTACAAAATTCCTTAAATCTGCAGCCATTACATTGTGTTTTGAAAATTTACTTGAAATCTTCTGTAATTCCAAAATTTATTAAAGCCGACAATGTTAAGAAAAGCTAATGTGTAGTATTTCTATTGTTGCTTCTCAGGAGAAAATTACACATCACATCAAAAATCATCACTAAGGGAGCAATCTTGGCTACAATTAGTGATAGTCTAACTGCTCAGGAATTTACCAGCTGGGAGCAGAATCATGAGTTTCCTTTCCTACTTTGATTTCTCACTAGCTCACTGAAGTCTCAATCTTCAAAAGTCTTAGCTGAAGTCCCCTTTTTTGGTTACCTATATTATCACACCTCTCAAGCAGACTCGAATATTCATTGTGTTGTGATTACTTCTTACAACTCTTAACTACAGCTGCTAAAGGAGTCTGACCAGAAGAAAAAAGGGAGGTTAGGAGGAAAATGGGAAGTCAGAAGGAAGGAACTACTAATGTTTGGTAGTAACAAATCCTTGTTATTTTTATACGAAGGATTTTTACTTTAAAAGGAAGCCAGACTATGACTATTTAAATATTTAATAGTGTGTGCATAAGCTAGAGCATCAGAACAAAAACACTCGGAATCTGTGTTTGTTGTAAAAAACAGTTCACTCCCACGAGTTCATTGTGACAGATTTGGAACTACTCTTAATAATTTATTAATACTGTATTAAGATATTTATTATACTAATACATTGGTTATTGTTTAATATGAGACTAGTGAGAAAAACAGGCAGGAAAGGAAAGAATGACTCAGTTGTGACACTTTTCAGCAAACTCCAGGGAATTGCTTACTAAAAAGACAGTACTAGCTCAGGAAAAGCCTAACAAACACAGCAGATCAAAGATCTGAGGATTGTTTAGGAAGGAACAGCCTCTCAAACTGGAGGGAAGAGAAGCTGTTTCAGACAAACAAGCTTGAGAGAAAGGACCTATGGGATGTGCCTATTGAAGTTAGGCCAACATGGGATTCCATATTGGGCTCCTCATTTGCCCTCAGACAAAGCAGACAGCCCTGCAAGCAGCCTTGGTTCCTTGAATCAAGGAAACACCACTTCAGTTAATTCCCGAAAGGAAACCATTGCAGCATCTCCTTTCACATTTGTGGCTCTGTCAGCAGAGCAACCACAAAGGTTATGGCTCTCCAGCCTGCCGGAACAGCCAGGGGTGGGTCACTCTTCAGCTGAGACAACATCTAAGGCTGCAGACCCGAGGGCTGACCTTTGAGAGCAGGAAAGACCCAGAGGTGTTTGCACTGTTACTCTCTGCAAATGCCTGTAAACAATCTTGTACGTCAGTCCTTCCAGAATGCCACTAGAGAGAAAGACACCTCACAGGTATCGACTGCTCCCCAGGCTCATGACGTGTAACACTCACACAGCAAGGAAAGAACAAGCTTCTGGCGCAACAGGAACTTTGCACTTTGGATTCAAGACACACAGCTCAAGCAAACTACCTGCTACGATACCAGTAGTGTTGAGATGGAGAACCTTTCTTGTCTCAAAATGTATGCAATCATTCTTCTTCTTAATGCAAACTGAAAGTAAAACATTCTGCAGAAATTACCAATACAGACAAGCAGCTCAGCACAGTAATATATAAAACTTGTGTATATTATAGGAACACCCTTACTGTGACTTTTGTCACAGTACTCCAGCTGAGGAGAACCAGTGGTGGCCCAAGTAACTGAAAAGGGTTGTCATGGATCAGAGCTGCCATGTTTCTGTCCTGGCAAGGATGTCTGAAGTATCTGGGCACCACATGCAACAGTAAACTTGAAAAGAGTGCACAAGAAACCTTTTATCCAGGAAAAGGCAATGTACTCAGAAACTGGCATATCTCTGTGCACATCTACTGAATATGAGCTTTAGTTGTTACTAATAGATAACCTCTTGACAGTGGCCAAAGAGAGAAGAACTGAAATGAGATATTTTCAATACTGCATATTTCATTTATCAACAATTACAGGAATGTTGTGTTCAGTTGGGATCTCTAAAATGGAAGCGCACTGCAAAGAGCTTGGAAAAATCTAGACTAATAACTGAAATTCTGGAAACCCCATTTTAGAGCAAAAAGCAAAAATAAACAGATGATTTATTTCAGCAACTGGGTTTAATTCTAAAGCCAAGATTGGAGATACTTCAAGAAGCCGAGCCATGTGCAAAATTCTGGCTTGTTTTAATTCAGTTTGACTTGCTAGACTAGGTAATTTCAACAGTCCTTTTCTGTCCTTAAAATGTATGCAACCATGAAAATGAATAACTAATAAATGTTTGTAGAGGGGGAAAAAAAAAGTGCATCTTTCTCTGCTTCACTTTCTCTGAAACCGTTGCGATGCCTCTGTCTCTGATATCATGTAGTTTGTGTCACAGAAGCACTTAATGGTGCAAACTAAAATTGGACCTGTGTGGGGATATGCATATAGGTCTGGTAATGGTCCACCTTACTGCCATATAAATACATAGTCAAAACAAAAGGAAGAAGCCATAAATAACCATCCCAGTCCTCTGGATGAAATGTTCCTCACTCCTGTAACAAAATCTGTAGCATTATTGGGAACTGAACCTAAATGCTGCCACTAGAAACCCTAAAACTTTGGGGATTTAATATACTCGCAGTGTCGTGCACTGTGCCAAACACTTTTCCTGTCTTCCTTGAAACACAAACCTCAGCTATTCCTGTGTCACTTTGAATCTCTAGCCCTGACACACCACATGCAGATGTACCTTTCCTTCTCCACAAAGACAGGCTGTGGACATGGTCACATCTCCAATACTGACTTTGATTTTCTGCTCACTGAGAAAAGGCTTAAACTGTGATTTTTTCCTACAGTATTCACTGCTGAAATAGGCAATTCCCACAGCAACATTGCACAACAGCTGCAAAGAAATTCACCTGCAAAGAAACAAACTTACCTCTATGACTAGCTTTCTCCACTTGCACTTCAGAGAGGAACATAAATTTACTCGTAATATCGTTAGGGGATGATTTCTCACATATGTACCTCATTGAAGAGGATGAAGGTACAGATATTCACAGGTCCCACTAGGTTGTAGGAGGGGACTTCCTTCACAGCAGACCACCATTTTATGTACTGGGTTGGTTAGTCGCTTTCAGCTTTCAGTGACATTAATCCTTTTGAAAGCAAATGCAGTCCACGGACTAGTGGGAGGGGTAACATCTGATTGTACTTTTGCCAAAAGGTGGAAAGTTCTTCATTTTGTCTTTCCCATTGGGAAATGCAAATGAGTCAAAATCAAACCTGCATATCTGAAGATTCTATCCCAAGGCATAGACAGATAACTATCACTAAGAAAAAAGTCCCTGCATACTACAAGTTTTATGGAGATCTGTCTGCTCTGTGAGTTTCAAATATTTAACTGAATTCTGAAAATTATCTTTACATATAAGATTATCTATTAGCTCTCCCTGTTGCATTTCAAGTTCTATGTAAGCATAGAACTTCATGGTAAAATTAAAAGTACGGTACAAGAAACAGTTTCATTAACTGTCCATCATGGAAACTGCTGTTTCAAACCAATTCTAAACAGTGCACTCACTGCATTCTCTATGTTGATAATGACTATTACTAGCATTAATTGGTTCTTCAAACGGTTGCAAATTATAAATTTTATCTTCTGTTTCCAAATAAGTGCTCTCCTAAAACCAACTCATTTCATCAGAGGCAAAAATAATTAGATTTGAATAAATCATTTATAACATGTAAAAAGTTGAAAAAAAATACGGTCATTCAGACTAGACATGTGCTTAAATTTACCAGAATTTTACTCAGAATTTTGTACCATGAATCCCCAACCTATTCCTAGTTCATGTAGTTGAGTATTTACTTTTATCTCAGGTGAACAGGACATGCTCTTTTGCCAGTCTTTGTCTGTTTGGTTATGTTAAGATTGCAGATTTAGAAGTCCAGATAATGCAATTAAATAAGCAAAACCCTTTTAGCCAAACCAGAGTACTGAACAAGCCATATTTTCTCCAGTTTTTGGTTTGTTTGGATTTTTTTCAAGATGCTTAGCTCAATGTTCTCTCACTTTTGAGCGAGTTATGACATGTCCAAAGCATCAAGGGAGAGAAAATAAAGAAAACAAATCAAAATAGACTAGTTAAGCATAGAGAGGACAAAAACATGCAGGCAGAAAGACCAACACTATAATCTATAAAACAGGCTTGGGGGGGATTTTAAAATTTTTTTCTAGTAAAGCATTGCCTAATGTACTGAAATGTCTTCCAATGACTGCTACCCATTATTAAGCTTCAGATCTCCAGCAATGCGTAAAATCTTGCCTTGCTATCTGACACAGCTGATGTTTTGTCTTGTGTATATATATATATGTGTGTGTGTGTAACAAAATATCTTGTAAACATTCTATCTGTACAAAATAACTACATTCTTCCCGAATAAAAGTTAAATCAGGAGATTTATCTACTTTGACAGATAAAAGATTAAGGATGACAAAATTCTTATTTTATTTAGAGTTAACCAGTAAAAATACTTATATAAAAGGTAAACTTCAAAAATTACCATCTCAAAGCTCTAAGAAAAAAACCTAAACTGTAACAAATTCCACAGTCCACTGAATAAATCAAACAGGAAGCAAAACAGCTTCAGTGCACATCCAGTGCCCCGCAAGTCTCCAAGCACCATTGGATGAGCAGTGTCTACAACACTTGCAGATCATCAGCTTGGCATCTCTTGTGCCAAAATGGCACAACAGACTTCCCTTTGTTTCTCTATGTCAGAGAATACAATTCTACAGGAAACTGTAAATAAAATTCATTAAACTGTGTTCAGTGAATGCCATCTTTAGAAAAAGTAAGGCATTGTTTCTTTTGGGATATCGTTTACCTTTTACAATTTAATTCATCCATCTGGTGTTTTGCATAGGATGAATTCCAAGAATACACTGGCTGGTGTACACTGCATTTACTTTACTAGGGTAAACCAGAACTTACCAAGGTATAAACCAAAATCCAAAGAAGGTTGAATGAAGTATCTGAGACCTTGCTTGTGTAATCACTTTTTGCCTGAGCTGTCACAATGGCAGGAGTAACAGACAAGAAGCTCTCAAAGCTTTTTCGTGCAGCCTGGTCTATTTGCAGCACAGCCAGAACAAAAGATTTAACTGGACTGACTCATCATTTGGATAATGATCTCATCTGAATTGAGCTGTGAAAATACCAATTTGCTTGAGATGACATAACTGCTGTTGCAAAATCTAGATTCCTCAGTAGCTGTCCTAGAAAGAAGGCTTTGTTGCAAGACAGAAATGAGAGGCTCTTCAAGCAGATGGCCCTGGGGATGTGCCCAAAGGCCAGTTGGTACATGTGCACAGCCAGGTCAGAGCTGCCAGCAGTGCTGCAGCAGCCTCCTGGCAGCAGGCTGTTTTCTCACACCTGCAATTTGTGCTCTGTGCCCTTGCAGGTTCTCTTAGGGCTGAGATCCACATCAACTGCTTGCCTTTGTGTTTGGAAAAACTCAGCATGTACCAGTCTTTGATGGTGAATCCGTCACTCCTGGCTTTGTTGCTGGTGTCATCTGCACTGCAGGTGATGCCTGTTTTGCATTATTTTACGATGCTGTCTGAGTAATTCTGGATAGAGCACACGAAAAAATTGCTTATCTTTCACTAAAATTCACAGAAAATTTCATTTTCTCCAGACTGGAAGGGACATTGCTGAGAAGACTGGAAGAGAGATTGGTGCAGGAGATGCCACAATTGGTGGCAGTTGTATTCCTCTGTGTTCAAGGTGTGCATCATTGGCTTCGAGAACATTCACATTTGTTTTTGGGAAACATGTACATTTGTGCATGTTTTTCCCAAAAAAGGAAAGAACTACTTTGTTCTTTTCTTTACTACAATCAAAATCTGCTATCCTATTTAGGGAAAGGGAACATAGAAAGCAGAAGATATTAGATGGCAAAGTTACCATTTTTTATTCTTCTTTCTTAGTATGGTGCTGCTAAACACTTATTTTTGTACCGTTTCAAAACCAAACTTAGGGCGATTCCTACCTTACGAGCAATATTTGTATTTGCTCATCATGATCATGACCTTGGCAGTGTGATTTAAGAGAGTCTTTGCAGCTGTATTGAACTCTCCAATGCTTTTACAAAATACAGAGTTACAAAAGAAGAGCATCAGTATGTACTGCAGGGTGTTTAACAAATTATCAGAAAAATTCTAAAGCATTTAGCAGAGTCTTAGTCGTTTTCCCTTAGATATGCCCAGCAGCTTGTCTCCCAGCTGCAGGCTGAAATAAGAAACTGCAGAAATTGTACAGTAGCATTGCACTGGAAACAAATACCACTTGCAGGATGTGCACATCCCGATTCTCTGTATTCCACAGACACTGTCTTGTATGCAAGAGGGCTTGAAACAATTGAAACTGCAACAAAATATGCTGAAAGAACAAAAATACACACAGCTCCTTTCCCCAAATGTGGAAAAACTTCTGTGTACCAGATTTTGACTTTTTTATGACCTGTTACAACAAGATCATATACAAATGGTCTAGTTGGTTGGTTTGTAAACAAACAAACAAACATGACAGGTTAGGTTAGATCAGATGTGTGTGTCAGAAATGTAAAATTAGCATGCTGGTCACAGCCATACCTAGTAAAACAATCCTCTCCCTTGTTTTCAAACTCATATTTTTGTTTAAGGGTTTGTGTTTTTTTCACAGGAAGCTATAAAAAGAAACAATAAGCAGAAAGTACTTAAACCACAAGCAAATGCAAGGAAGAGATAAGGTGAAATACTAAAAATAAATCTGGAGCAGTTGCAAGTGGTGAGGAAGCAAAGCAACAGTAAAACATCCATGTCTTCATGCAAATAGAGTTAAAAAGAAAATAAATAAATAGGAATCAGCTGGTGAGAGGAAGAGCATGGTGGAACAAAGCACACTTTGGGAATGCAAACACAGGCAGTTGTAATAACCTGTGCAGAAAAGCTGCATGCATAAGGGAAGGTCAGTGCAGTATTACTGTAATCAGAGACAATTACAGTGTGCTACAATATGAAGAGGAGCAACAGGAATGTTGGACATTCTGCTGTACCTGTGTGGAGACTGATAGCTCGTTCATACTCCAAGACCCTGGCTGCTGGCAGCCCACTCAGAAAGCCTGTGTCATTCCCCAAGAAATCCCAGCAGGCCAACTCAGCAGTACCACCATATCTTGACAACACTGGAGCAAGAATAAAGTCTGCCTGAGCTGGGGAAGGTATGACACAAGAAGGTGTTCTTGCATCTTACAGATTCTTGTCAGCACTCACCAGCACAAAAAGTGACATTACCAGAAGTCTTGTAATACAAATATTAAATGATGACCTAGTGAAAGTGATGCTGAATTTTATAAGAAACTGTAAAAGAATGGCAGAAAATTTAGATGTGTGCAAAAGAATGGTCAGTCACTGCTTAACCTTTAAAAACTCTTGGGGAAGTTGTAAAAAGAAGTTTAATAAAAAACCCTGAAATTTATCAAACAGCAGTAACATTTCAGTATTGAAGAATGTAGTGCTGGAGGGTAAAAGACTCAATCCTTACTCAACTAAGACCAAGAAACAGGAAACCTATGAAGTCTTACAAGCAATTCCCTTAAATCCATGAAGAACATGAGATTATGGAAGTAAGTCTAACCTTTTATTGGATTGTTTCTTTAGAATGACGTGTTAAACACCAAAGTTTAAAATTTCTTTGGCAGGAGAAGACCAAGAGGGGTCTTCAAGCAGGCAGTGATCCCTCCGTGCAGTTTAAATTATATTTTGCCTCCTCAAAATACTATGGAAACATGCACAGAAGAATGCTGCTGAAGACAACTTGAGTTATGCTAAATTGGAATACATCATCCTGCTATCAAAGTCCAAATAATCCGGTTTCCTAAGGGTAGGCTACCATTGAAAGTCCTGTAACTGAGGCATCACAGCTTTCAAGAGCTCTATACAGCTGCTAGGGTTAACAGAAGTTTCCCTTCACTCTGCAGAGTCATGCCCTAAAGATGATGATCAGCAAATACTAACATTGCTCAGAAAGCTGGAATTACCCTAAGCTTGGTTTTGAAACCATCCAAAAACAAGTGTCTAGCAGCACTGCACTGAGAAAAATAATGATAACTGGTCCATTTCCTCATTTGCTTTCTCAGACAGCAGAGGAAAAGAGCATTCATTTAGGTTTGTTGGCAGTGTACTTATGTACACTTATCACTCATGAACAAGCAATTCCTTTATAAGACAAATGAAGGATGCAAACAATTAACAGAGAAAACCTCAATTTGCCTTTTCTCCCTCTCTGTCTTGGTAGATGTAAGTTGTGTTTGCATTAATAGTGAAAAACTGGCGATATTGCACATTTTTGAAAAGCATGTGATTGTAAGAATATACTATACCTTGGTTGATTAATTGAGGTAGCATACAAAGAACATAGTTTTTAAAAAATATTCATATTTAATTTGATAAAATTGAGCATTAGCATAGAACAGATTTTTAAGTCTGACAATACTAAAACACATCTAAATTAATTCAAAGTCATGCTCCACCACAGTTTCTAAGGGAGAAACTGTTATTGCAATACACGTAAACTGTTATGGATGCTGTCAAACTGATGCTCTGTAAAAACTAGACAGAAAAAGGAGAATACATTTCACCCAGTTTTCCCCCCTGCCACGAAAGCAAGAAATTGAGGCCCATTTGTTTCCAACAACAAAATTCAGGCAATGCTCTCTCAAGTGGAGTGATGGGGTTGTGTACTTCGTTTTACTTTGAAAAAATTTGTTAGACATACTCTGCAGATGTATAGATATATTCATGTGTAATACTATTTAGTTCCTCGTTAAAAAATTGTGGCTTAAAGCACAAAACAAATACAGACTACGATACTGATCTTTGAGCTGGTAAAATGCTTTCATGTACCCACCAGAATATTAAGACACAAATCCCTCTGGTTAGTGACATTGTCTGAATTCAGTTCCCAGAAGAAAGTAATACACAACACCAAGGCTGTAGACATATCAGACTTCTCAACTACAGCAAAACTTTTGAAACGGTAAATATGTTTGCATAGAATTTTTTTTTCTCCTGCACAGAAAGATTTCACAGGATATTGTAAATGTTCAGTATAATTTAAAAATTTTAACTTAATTGCCAACAGTTTATGAACTCATCATTTCCATGAGTCTTTCCTTGCTATTTGATCACAGGAATAAAAGCTTCTTTGGACACTTAACATGCATCTACAACTGTAATCTTAGAAACAAAATAACAAAGTGACTCAGTTACCATGTTTTCACTTAGATCGGCTGGTATTCAGGAAGTGAGACTCTGATTACTAATCATCTGAGAGAGCCCTTGAAATGATGAGTGACCTTTAAAAAGTTCACAAGAATAAACATGCAACATGAAATCACTGGGAAACAGCTTCTTAAAGAAAACATGTAATGGAGAAACTTAGTTGAGAATGAATGCATATCTGACACGTCCTGACTTCAGTGTTTTGAACCCAACAAGGCTGAGCACCAGCCCTCTCCAGAAAGCAGGGCTGCTTTTTCTTTCTCTTCACAGTTAAAACCCATGCTTACATTGTATTCACATTGCCCACACATGCTGTTAACAGTAGAAGACTACCTATGTCAAAAAAATTCTTGTGCTGTGTTGCCATACTGTGAGCCCAGACAGGAGTTTACACTAAGTCCACCAAGCAGCTATCAAAAAATACAAACGATTAGGGGCTTTCCAAAACTGCATTTCAAAAAGACAATTGAAAAAACAGAGTAAGCTAAAACTGATTAAATCAAAGGTAACCCTTACAACCTTTCAGTGTATGGCAGACGTGATCTTTAGTAGAGAAATTTAAGAGGCATTCATGTAGAGGAATTCAATTTATTGAAATAGAAGTCAGTAATTGCATCTGCCTAGAGTAATTGCATATCATAAACACAATGAACTTGAAGACTTGGTGTATATCAAGGGCTATGAATTAACTAACACCAATGAGATTAACTGAGGAAAAGGAAAAGGGCTCATAGGATACTGATGCACTTTGAAACAGCTATGCTGCTTTCTCAGCTAGAAATAGTACATGAGAAGGAGATAATCTTTTGCTATATCTCAAGAATGTATGTATGTGCTCAGATGTCCAGAGAATTGCCGACTGAGGGATCTGGAATGTTTCTGGCAATGGAAAAAAAAGAGGGGGGTGGGAGTGGGGTGGGAAGGGGGGTCTGACAGAGGGTTAGGATCAGAAAGAACCCTACATCAACACCGTTCCATTTTCTCCCTGTCAGAAAGGGGATGGTGAATGAAGTTTTGTCTTCATTTTTTAAAAACAACTGGAGCAGACACAGCAGAGCTCTACTTAGTTATTTCCTACAAGTACAACATAAAGTAGCATGAAATCAAAAAAGACCGCATTCAGTCAGGGCATGCAGCAAGACAGAGAAGTTAGGCATATAAATACAGACTGAAGAACAGCTAGCAGTACTATAGAAAAGGAAGTAAATGTAAAATGGGTCACAACTGAGTAGGAGTCAAAAGAGTGACAAGATGACAAAAGCAAAACCAGAATGTTCTAATTCAAAGATGTGTTAGTACTCCTACCAAAACACAGACAGCAGTGATTACATGCACTTTCAGTGCATCCAACTTTTTGCTTTACATTTCAGCAAAATATGTAGACATGGAAAGAGAAATCAGAGGACAGCAACAAGAATAGCCAGAGGTCTTAAAAAGGTGATGGGAGGGAAGATACAAGAAGCCTGAATTGATATGAAGTAGATACAATATGATATTAACTGAAGTGATATAACTAGGACCCTAGAAACAGAGTTCTAGTTCACAATCAGTGCATAAACTCCTCATAGATTAATGTTTTGTCCAACAAACAATTTTGACCTTTAACACAAAACAGAAGCCTATTAGGGTAGTTGTAAAAACAACTGCAGCACTGAATAGAGCCATAAGAAAACATAATGGAACAGAAAAAATCCTGGGTAGGGTTACCACCAAAAAAATCGGTATAAAGATTTTCTCTACCTTTCTTCCAGTTTCAAGTTTCAGCAAGAGCTATGAAAGCAGCTGTGGCTGGGGCAAGCTTGAATGGCTGGACAGCAATGTGGTAAGAATTTCAGGGTGAACTGAAAAGAGCTTTCTTTTACAGTGCAATCAGTCAAACTTGAGATTCATGCCCTTCACATGGCCAGTCTATAAATTACAGGACAATAAATCAACCAAATCAAAACAGGATGTGCAGGGCAGTTGCTGTGTTTCTTGAACACCTCTTCTGGGATGCAGATGCAAGACACCCAAGGGGGTTTGCAGTAACTTCCAGCCCAGGTGATGCATATGCTCAAAATGGTCCACAACTAATTATAAAACTAGACCCCATAGCAAAATCTACTGCTTGACTTCCTGTCATTTGCAGTGTGCTGCAAGAACCTGCAAGAAAGCCTTTGTATGCCATCACAATCCAAGCCTACTTTTTTCTCAAGTTTTAGTTATGTTAGCCCAGAGCTTCTGCATATTCCCTTTGGTAACTGCTAAGGCTGCATAAAGTAACTGTGTAAGTATTAGAAAAATGTTCAATTGACACAGTTGCATGTTAGAGAATTGGGTAAGGCAATCCCCTTACAGGAAAGGGGAATGAAAGTTGTTGCAGTTCAGCCTCAAACTCCATCACAGGTTCTCTTTATCCACCAAAATGTTAAGTTCTGCCTTAGTACAGAGACTATTCAACACTTTCCACTCTTAAAATGTATTTTCATTGCTTACAACTTTGCCAAAATAGCAGTTTGGGCTGAGACTTTGTACACCAGATGCCTGCCTGAGGCTGAATTTTTTTGCACAAGTTTCAGCCAAACAGTTTAGATGTTCTAGAAAATGAAGATACATTTTTCAGTATTAAAAGCTTTGGGTGACCTTTTCTTCAAGAAAAAAAGCTTTGTAAGAGTGGATAAAATCTTCTACTCCATCAGATGGTTCATGACACTGAGGGGTGCACATCTACCCTGATTTGGCAGCTGGCAGCCTTTCATAAGTTTGCCTAGTGACATGAATCTCCATAGCCTGCATCCTCACTTTGCACACCTTTCTGTCAAGCTGGAGTCCTGACCAGACCAGCAGAGCAGTCATCCTCCCTAGGGGACAACATGTGATTTCAATCAGCTGTGCACCACGTCAGATCAGAGCTGAAATCAAAGCTGAAGACAGAGCGTGCTTTTTCCCTCTCCTGCCAGTGATCGAGCTATGCAAAGGGCCATGCTGGGGGGGTGCTCTAGAAGGAAACAGTGAGAGAACTTTAAAAACTAATCCCAAAAAAACAACCCATCAAGCACACAAAAAAAATACCAACCACACCACATCTGGAGACTGGGTGGGCTGAAAGAATGAAGTGAGCTGGAAGAAGATTGAGAGTCTGGTTCAGAGAGACAGAATTTGCTGATGAAGAAGCAGATAAGATCTCTCCAGGAGGCACCCCAACCAGCTTACTCAGGGATAGCAAAAGGGTGCTAACAGTAACATGAAAAGCACCTAGAAGTGCAGAATTTATTTTGCACCAAGTACCCTCAAGTCTGGCATTTCCTTACATTTTAAAACTCTTCATGACAGCATTCTTAAAGCTCCTTGTTCTGAATCAGTACTTTACAATGTCCACATACACATTGTGAAGAGTGAACTTAGATGCTACAGCGAAGCTAGCCTAGCAGGAACTCCTTGGAGACCAAACATTATCCTTTTCTTCCCATTCCCTGAATGTTTTCCTCCTTCTCTTTACCATTACGGTAGCCACTGGATTCCTCCATGAGGTGACTGAGTCTGATGGCCCAGCAAAAAGTTAACCCAGAAGAGATGGGTAGGAAAGAAAACCAGGAAGGAAGCACACAGGCATTTTCTCAATGAGCAAGCTGAACTGGCTCCCAGTGAAGATGAAAAGCACCCCAACTGGCAGTAGGAAGGCAGCAGGACCACACCCCAGGTAGCAGAGGGGAGGAAAGCAAGACCAAGACCTCTCCCTTCTCTTCAGATAAAGGCCTTCACCATCACAAGTTGAAGGACATTATCACTAAAGTTACAGTGTGACATAACAATTGCTTAAATCTCCCCACTGATTAGGGCCCCTAGAAAAAGAAGCTTCTTTCAGAAAACATGTCAAAACTATTGATATTTCTTCATTCACAGTCACAAGTCAAGTCACATGCTGGAATCATTTCACTTTAGCAGTGCTTCAGTGACTCACAGGCTGGTGAGCAGTATATTACCCACAAAGATCTCATCTGTATTGTTTAGCTAGTATCTATGTGGTTGGAAAACAATACGGTTTTATGCAGTCACTCTTATTTTTCTGTAGTTCAGTCACACTGGTCCAATTGTATCCAGGGGCAGCCCACCCACTTCAAGATTAAAACTGTTTTCATTGCAAGTTTTTCCTCCTTTACCCAACATTACAACTGCACCCATTCTCAAACACTACACCCCACACCAAGTTTTGAAGAGTTCTCTTCCTATTTTTTTCGTGCATAACAGCCTGCCAACCCCACCACAACGCCAAATCCTGGTAATCCTTGCAGTTTAAATAAATAAATAAATAAATAAATACATAAATAAATAAACAAATAACTTAGCATTTAAACCCACCTCAAAACAGGGATCGAGCAATCCAGCTCCCAGCTGCAATACTTGTGTTTCGAAAGTGCAGCAGAGTGTGGCCTGAAAAGCAGCACTTCTGCCCCTGCACTGAACAGCCCAGCCTTTTATGGCTCTGACACGGAGCAGGTGGGCTGCTGTGAGCAGCCGGAGTCACACAAGAAGCCTGTGGTCCCCCCAAGACACCCCTCGGAGAGGGCTGGGCAAGACCCCCCAAAGTTTCAGAGAGACCTGGGGAGAACAGCTTTCTTCATGTCATGGGCTTGGAGCAAGGATGCTGATTGTAATCATGAAGCTGCTGATTATCCTGAGCATGCAGAAAGACGTGCACAACTCAGCTTTCCAAAGGAGTCCCTGCAGGTCAATCCTCATTTCACAGACAGACAAGTCTGGCTGTGGCCTCTCCCCGGCCCACAGTCCTTCTGGACAGAGCTGGGTCTGCATCACAGATCTGCAGCATGAAGTGTCCTGAAGCGGGGAAGGGCTTGCCACACCACTCTCCAGCTACAGACTAGCACCATTCATCACACCAGCTGACAGGTTAGACTTGTGCACTTGGGAAAAAAAGGAAAAGCAACAAAAACCCCACCACACACTGAGCAGTCTGCAGCAAGAATCAAAGATTATTGCATCACATTCCTCTTGTGCTGCGTTCAGGGCTTTTTTGGCCTGAGGTCTTTTCCTGACCTCATCTACCATGACTATCCTCCAAGTCCTGTCTCAGAGCTCATTTCCTCATGGGAGCTCAACAGTTAGAAACTACAGCTACAGACGCACATTAAAAAACTAAATATGCACACGCTGTCCAAGTAAGCTCTCAAAGAATGGGCTTCCAGTTGGTTTACTTATCCAGTTCCAGCAATCTACTTTCTTCCAGCCTGTTGTTCTTATCTTCAATACATTGATTTTATTGCAGGATGCTTTTGAAATCAGAACATCAGATATGACTTCCCGGCATAGGATTAATGACAGGAGGCCTTTGGTGGAGGTTTCTCTGGGCTCCTCAGAGAAGGAATACACTTTTTGAGAAAATCCATCTCTTTCTAGACTGTCAGGTGCTGAGTGCCTTTAATATTACATGCTTAATTGAAAACACCTTTACACTCACTCATGTGAGTTGGGTATACTAATCCTGAACACCAAACGTGTCTTCGCAGAGCTTTAAATAATCAGCGTTAACATACATATTAAACATTCCAACTGCAACAAATATTTAGTTTTAAAATGTTGCAAGTGCGTATCACATAGAAAAATAAGGTATATCTGTAAGATGTCTGTAGGTACACACAGGAAAGAAAGCAACAAGACTCAGCTCCCACCAATTAATAATAAGTGCACTAATAAATCTGTAGTAAAAAAAACAAAAAAAAAAATTACATTTTCCTTTTCCCCTTCAGGAAGAGCGGATACGAACTTCAGTAATTTGGTTTCCAGATAACAGACAGAAAAGAATTTCTCTGAGAGAGATGAAAGGATTTAGGTAACACTGTATACACAATTAGAATTCCCAAATGTTTGTATCACTGGCAGTTCCTGTCAGTGCTGGGGAAAGATTAGGCTTGATTAAATTGCAGACTGTGCAAGTTTATATATGGACTCAGTTGTGAAACTCGCAATAAAAATCTACTTGAGACAAAACTCAGAATTTTTTTGTAAAACATCTGAACTAAGTTTCCCAGCTATTTTCAACCTAAAACCTCGTGTTAATGCGAGCTGAGAAATAAATGAAGTCCCTTGAAAGTGTTAGATGGAGAAGTAAAGAGATAAGAAACAATTACTTCAGTTCAAGAGTCTGAAATAGATATTTCACTGCCTATTTGAACAAAATAGAGATTTCAGATGTGTTTGTCACACGGTTCCAGTTCCACATGGTAACGATCTATTCAGTTCAACTGCCATTTATTTTCAGCACCAATTACCCATTAGCAGATGCATTTTGTCATGACAAGATTTTGCTATTGTGAAAATATTTCCTGGGTAGTTTGGAAGTGCTACCATATTCTAAATCAGATGCCCAGAAGGATGGTTCAAGAATTGAGATTCTAAGGAAATAACCCCCAGCAACATATTTCAACAAAAAAATTTGAGGTCAGAAAGGGGAGGACATGTAAATTTAGCAGAATGTTCCTTTTGGTCCATGCTTTTCTTAAGAATTGTCCAGGACAACTAGACAACCAAGTATTCTTATTCTTCATGGGGAAATGAACACACTCATTACTGATAAAATAGGTTTTAAACCTAATCTAACAATACTGAATATAGATTTGAAAGTTGTGTAAGAGTTTACAGTCAATCCTGAAAAAGCTGGATTTAACCTGTTCAACCCACTCCCCAGAATACTTTATAGGGAGGAGCACATTCAGCCTTTTTTTGGATTTCAAACCTGTCGAATAAGTATCTGACATGGATTTGGGTTTAACCCACTTATTACACCATACTGCTGAGACAAAAAAGTAGTTTCTATTCCTAAAAGAGTTCAGACAGTCCAAAAGCAAGCATTTCTTTTCAGGAAGCTGGATTTAGACGCATTACACAAGATCCTCAAAATGTAGGTAAAAGAACAGCAAGCTTTTGCTGCTAACTTGGCATGTGAGAACAACAAAAACCCCAAAACAATTAAAATTACAAGTCAGAGCATGAAATATTCCCTCCTTTGATATTCTTTTGCGTTGTCTTGTGTCTAGGCTTTGAAAATGTCCTACATTGCCTGTGTGCCAGAGAAATTGCCTTTCCCACAACTCTAAGCACTTGTTTATGTGAAATACACTGCTGAGTTAGCCTTCACCCCTCAGATCTAATCATAAATTATACTGCCAGGCAGATTTTGTAAAAGCTTTTAGCACTGATTCAGCCATGGAGATTGAAAATAGAATACCAGAATGGAAAAAAGTGGTTATTGATGGAATATTCTCTTACTTAAGCCACATGTTAAGGTTCTCTAGCACAAATCCTGTTTTAGTCACACAGGCAAAAGAGAGAAGTTAGCCCTTCAGGGCCTTTCACAGTGTAACAGAGGCTGAAGAATTGAATTAGCAAAAGAACCTTGAAAGCAATGAAGGGGCTTGCATAGGGTAGAGCTAATAGACAAGAAGAGTGCATAGTAAATGCCAATATGGGAAATGCTCTGAGGTGGGTGAAGCTGCCATTTGACACCCAAAGTCCCAGGCTAATGCATTAGCACGCGCAAACAGAGTAAGGTCCTAAGTGAAACTAAGCATTTTCACAGTCTGTTTGGGATATTTCCTCAGCCAGCCACCTCATTTTCCTTAACAGAAGCCTCTGACAGTAAAGCAAGTAAAACATCCTTCCTTACGTCCATTTTAGTAATACAAACATTATTCACATAGTAGACTATAAGAATATGCTTCTTTCTAAATTCTCCTTACTTACATAATAAATATACAAACGTGCCTGGGTTTTGTGTCCACAGCAATGAATCCCTGTACTGCAGGATTAAAGATTACAGTGGACGACTTAAAAAAAAACCAAAACACAAACAACCCCTTGAGAAAGGTGCTTCTTTCTACGAGGAGCTCTGCAAGTTGAATTTCAATGCTTCTAACATCCGCTTTCTGAAAAACACCATTCACAAAGCTGAAAACAATCCATTATTCTTCAACTGCAGCCATCAGCTAGAGCTGACAAATGTGTGAAAAAAAATTGAAAATAATATTCAAAATGTATTCAATTCCAAGAGTACTGCACTACTTACATTAGAACATACAGAGAAAATATACCCTCTAATCCCATAGAGTTAAAAGAAAACCACATAGGAAAAATATGTAGAGCACTTTGAAAAAAATTTCTTCTCTAGTTTATGAACTTGTATTCAGCTATGAGACACCTTACTAAAGAACTTTTTAATGACCTTTAAGTTCAACATTATTCACACTGTTGGTAGGTAGCTGTGCTCAAAAAAAAAAAAAGCCTCTCAGGTGTGGATTGAATTGATTTTCCTGTTCTGTTTGATTGCCATTTTAATTCATACTTTTCAATTTCCGTCTAGCTTCTTTCTATAGAGTTAAAATAATATTTGGCAAAGAAAAAAGGAAGGATACTTGTATTTACTTCTCCCTCCCCTGTCACTCACCTCTCCCCCATGAAGAACAATCTACAGGCTCTCCATTTGTCACTGTTGTTGCTATCATCCTAAGAGCAAGGGAAAACTTCTTATATCTTTTAAGACAATCTTTCAGCAAGTCAAAGATAAGTCCTTACACAAGAAGCTGATGCCTGAAGTCAGATTTCTGTTTTACGTAGGAAGTTTCTGTTTAAGTAGGAAGGATGCAAGCTTAATTTAAATTTTCTTTACGCTGTTTCACAAGTTGATGAAAATTGCATTTAAAGCCCAAAAGTCAGTCCTGACAAAAGGAAGAGATTTGTCATGCTCGTCAAAGCTTTAAATTGCCTCCTTCAATAGGTAGTATGAGAACATTTTAACAAATAAATAAAGCAGAATAATGCAGATCCAGCTCAGAGGTCCTTTAAAAAACAAGACCATACAAGTTATCATACCCTTCTGTAGGGGTGTATTTGACCTTGGTCTACCAGTATAATCATAAAATGGACCACTGAACCGCAGTGGTAGCAAGACAAAGCAAGTAGGTAATGTTTTGCCAGTGCATGCTCTTTTACACTTTGTGTCACAGACACCCATCTGTCTCACTATCAACACATCTCTAGGAAGAAACAAACTTCCACTGCACTATCTCCCCTTTCAAAGAGACCCTGCATTAACTTCCAGAAAACCAGTGATAAACTTCCTCAATCTCTATGCAAAGGTGTCAGTTCTTTGTAACCATGCACCTTTTCCTCCAAACAAAAGCTCTGCTGCTACTGGCAGACCTGACTTTTTGCAAAACTCATTGCATGAATGCTGACAAGCTGGAGCAGCTGCAGGAGCTCACTCTGTCACTGCCTGTCCTGTTGGTCGTTCTTCCCTTCCACTGTTGAGATCCATAATGTTTAACTATAAATAAAAGAAGCAAATGTCTCCATTTTGGCTGGCATTGGAAGAACAAAGGAAAACTATGACAAAGTAATTAGGAAAACAAGACAAATTGAGGAAACATGTTATGCTTTATCTGAAGATGGGAGAATATATGGTGAAAACAGAAAGCATTCGAGTGGATGAAATAATGGAATATAAAGATACTAATGGCCTGAAAATGATCATGAAGATACAATATGTAATCACCTAGCCTTACAAAATTTTCAATTTTTTTTTTCTTTTTTTTCTTTTTTTTTTAAAGAAAGATAATCAGTGTGATTTTATGTTTGGGACCCACAGTCTTACTGAATAATGCTCTGCATAATTGTTTTTACCCTGTGCAAATATTTACATTGTATTAGTGGAAGAGAAACTCATACTCTTCCATCCCTGGATTAAAGCATCACCACCAAGTTACACAAGAAGTCATGGCTAACTGGAAACAGCTGCTAAGCCACTTGCATCTCTGTTGTTTTGTAATACCCACTAGTAACTCAGAAGGATCACATCTTACATCTGCTTCTCTTCTATTCTACATCAAAGTCTTAATAGATAGCTTGTAAGAGAAGTTGTCATTGAAGCTAGGTCTTGAGGAGAGGCACAGTAAGTCATGCTGCAGCTGCTGCAGATGTTCCTCTGTATGTTTACTAATAGCTGCCTGCTGAGTTTTAACATTTTTGGAGCCAGGGTTTCCAGATGTCTCCTCCAAAATTAATACAAACAACCAGGAAGTTTACAGAAGTAAGATGATCTAAAAATTTCTCTTTTCTCACAATTTTATTTCTGATATCTGCAGAGGAACTGTACACAACAAAACAGATTTTCTGCCCTAACATAAATATGCACAACAACAGCATACCAAACAAAAGAGCTGCAGAAGATCCCAGATCATAAATCACCACTTTCATGTACCAAAGACAGTCCTTGATGCTCAGCAGCACTGGCCAAGCCACTGCATTGCCTCCTCCTAGTGCTGTTCATTCATTATCAGCATGCCAAAATGAGGAGCTAAGGCTCGGCCTGACATTAATGCAGTGCCCATCAGCTTTGAGGAGACATTATCCACAAGGTCTGACAGTATAAATGAGATACAGAACTCCACACACTAAAATTTAATGAAAATTCACACCAGCATAAACCTGAACAACTTTTTTCTGTCCATCCTATCCTACACTGCCCTCAAGCAAACTCATCTATTTTTTTTTTGCAAAAAAGTAACTTAAACAAAAAAAAGACACTAAGATGTGATTCACAACCCCAAACTTTCAAGCCATGTTTTGTTATAAAATGAAACCCTGCCAAGTCCCTTTATCAAATTTATCTAATATTTTCCCACTCCCCTTGAAGAATTAATGTGAAGATAATCTTTCTTAAAAAAAATTAATTAAAATAAAACCAAACAAAACAGACTGTACTGAGGAATCCAGCTTCAGTGTATGCTGCTTTTATTCAAGGACTCAAATTGTTTCCAGCCAGCAACCCACAATGGCCCTGGATACAACAGGCACTTATATTTCAGTGAAAATTTTGCAAAGATGTACACACGCAAAACAGGTGTGTGTATTTACAGACTTTCTTACCTCCCACCAAAAATGTTTCTTTAAACAAAGAACTGCTGTTTTTCTTAATGGAATGAACACTTCTAAAGCCCTGAAAATCTAACTGCAATTAGGCAGTATAAATCAAACCACAGTAATGAAACACACAGATGACCCAGTTTCCTAACCAACATAGCTGGAAGGTTTTTTCTAAGTATTTCTAGTGATTTTTAGCATTAGTATACAATGTATTTTTGTCTGTTAGACGGCTATTTTCCCCTCCTGGAAAAAAAAAA
>VZRS01003123.1:67886-134596 GCA_013398055.1 Ifrita kowaldi
TTTACAAATAAAAAAAAAAAAAAAAAAAAAAAAAAAATCCCCCAAACCAAAACCCAACCCAAAAGTATGTAAAGAAAGCAAAGATATGAAAAAAAAAATTGAAAATTTTATAAGGCTAGGTGATTACATATCGTATCTTCATGATCATTTTCAGGCCATTAGTATCTTTATATTCCATTATTTCATCCACTCGAATGCTTTCTGTTTTCACCATATATTCTCCCATCTTCAGATAAAGCATAACATGTTTCCTCAATTTGTCTTGTTTTCCTAATTACTTTGTCAAGGAAACTCGTTATGCGCTACAGCTAAAAGACATAGTCTATATGGGGAAGAGAAATCATTCAAACCTTCCTCCATCACAAGAGTTAATCACATTAAACAAAGACAAGACTTTCAAAATCTTTATCTAGTACGAGTGAACAAGGACACAACTCTTGACTTTTGGCTGAAATGTGTCCAGCTTTGTTCACTGTTTCAGAGCAAACTAATCTGTCCAGTTTGTGCCAGCAATTCAATTCTTGTCAAAATCTGTAATACAGACCTATGAAAAATACTGATTTCACAAAGTTTCAGGTTTTAAGAAAGTTCACAGAAAATTCTTCATTGGCTTGTTATCAGGTAGCATCAGCTGGTAAACGGCAAGTTGAAACAACAGCAAACTATTCTGGAGAATACTTCACCAAGTTAGAAAGAGATTTGATAAAAGCACATTTCAAAACAGTGTTTGGAAAATATCCTTTTCCAAACCAGCATGGCATACTTGTTATTGACCAACACTCAAACTGTTGCTATAGGAGCTTATCCATCAGCCTCCCATCTGCTCTGCATCCCTCTGTTTTCTTTCCCTTTCTGAGCTAAAAGTCATCTTGAAGATGTGAGGACAATAGCAGTAAGACTTCAAACCTGAGAACAACAGACTCTGCAAACAGCTAGTGCTTTCTTATTAATCCTGGGATAAGAAAAACCAACAAACCTGTAACTCATTTTCAGGAAGAACATCTTATAACTTACAGATCAAACTTCACTGTCCTCACTTCTGTCATACATCACCACAACCAAAGTGGTTGCTCTCACTAAAGATACAGTAGTACCCTCTTTTTAGACAGAGAATTACAAATTGTGTCTCAGACCTAAAATTAATGTTTGAATACTAATTATTTTTTATAACATGTAAATGTCAGCTTAGAACAACAAAGAACGGCATGAAGCAACTCTGCATTTCCAAGGTGGCAGCTATGGGTAAACAAAATGCTGTGCTAGAATACTGCAGTGACAGGACCTACATAATTTATAGTTTCTACAGCACTGCAAATTCTGGAGTATATTCCTACAATGGCTGAAAAGAAGGAGAAGTTAAGCAGCACGGAATTCTTTTCTCTGAATATAGCTGTAGGAAGGCTTTCCACTCAGCAAAGGACTGGAATCTGATCTTGATTCACTAATATTCAATACACTGCATAGAACTTACCAAATGTCTTTGTGATTTAGCATCTCAAGTTTTTCTTTTTTCCTCCTGCAAAACTATAAGTCCCCTTAGCCTTTTCTGCTTTAGAAAGGACAAGTCACCTACCAAGAAGTGCTGTGTACCAAAAGCTGAGCTCTGCCTTGGAACAAAGGGGCACAGTTCAATTTACCCTTTGAAAGGAGCAAGCAGGCTGCTCTGTTCAGCTATAACTAACAGATATAACTACTATCCAGTAGTAGAGTAACACTAATGGTAACATTTAAGAACTAAAGGTAGTAATAATGATCTGGGACAATGCCTCTTATTTTAAGAAAATTATAAAGCCAGTATGTTAATCAGTATAGCTGCTGTCAACCCTTATTGTGCAAGCCATCACGCACAAGTCAGCAAAACGCTTTAGCAACTGGAAAACTCTGTTTAGATCTTTATCAAGAGCTGATCAGAATAATAAGATCACAAAGACTTGTGCATCCATTTAATTAAAATAATATGTTCCTTACTGCAGCATGTAGTTCATCACACTTCAGCAAACCAACTCCATTCCATCACTGTTTAAATAACTTTTCCATGGCAAAAACATCCATTCTGTTATAATAAATTTAGATCAAATGATAAATGTTTTACTCAATAGACTTTGTTCTAGACTATGTAATAGAAATATCAGACTGTAAAGACTTTGAGAGACAGAGTTCAGTCTGACTAGGTCTTTATCTTCAAGTCACAGAATTTTAACAACTTAAGCTGTGAGTTGCAAACTATTTATAAATTAAAAAGTAGGAGAATATGAGCCATTCACAAAAAATTCAACAGATTTTTTCCATCTTAATACACTCATGTCCCAAAGATGAACACTGCTTTTGTTCCAAAAATAATTAGGGTAATGACAAAAGGTTCAATGTTTTATCTACTGTTCTCTATCTCTTGTTCTCTTCTCCAAGACTTCTGAAACATCCATGGCTAATATCTGTTACATTTCTCCCTGAGCCTCTTTTAACCCTGTGATTTACAGACTCCAGAGGTGAAAATAAAAGTCTCAAATATAATAAGGTGAAAGAAATAAAGCTGCTTAATAGTGTTCTAGGAACAATCTTTTTGCAGGATTTTTCAAATAACAAGCCAAATTCTGTGAAGTTCTAGAAGACCCTTTCAGCATGAGGTGTTTCAACACATACTCCACTGTTAAAGGTGTAGTAACTCTCACTGAAGCCAACTGGAGTTTTACACTGGACAGATGCGTACCCGTGTTACTACAGATAGGGAGATACTTTAATGTCACGATCCACTTACCACAAGCGGGAGTTGTGATGGTTCGTTAACCAATCTCAGAGTGCAAAAGAAACACAAACGGGGATTTCAGTTTCAATCAAAACAGTGCCGTTTTATTGAGTGCCAACAACATGGTTATGTGATAGAAGAGAGAGAGAGATATAAAGAAACAAAGTATAGAGAGAAAAAGAGGGGGGAGTTAATGGCTACCAATGGCGAGGCAGAATCCTCGTGGTCCTGCCAATGGATCCGTCTTCTTTCCGTGGGGAGTACTCGTAGGGGTCAATTCAGAAAGTCTCTTTATAGTCTTTTCAAAAGCGGGGGGTAACTGGCGAAGAGGTGAGGAAATCTACAACCATCGTTGTGAGGCCCATTGTTTTGGGGTATGGTCGCAGGTGTACAGGGCAGGTCATTCCTTCTCGCTTCAGTGTAGTCCTTCCTGCCTGGGTAGCAGGAATGGCACTAGCACCACCAGTTCCTCAGGAATGCATACCAGTCCTCAGCGGGCACACCTGCAGGCAACACTTGGCAAACATCCCACCTCAGCCAGGCCAGGGCTCCTGTGCAAAAGTCCTCTTTCCCCTTCGGGGTTTTTAGGGTTTTCAGTCTCTGTCCTAGTCAATGATTGTGAGGCAGATGAGGGATTTTCGGACCATCTCTTACACCTTCCTTGTTCAAACTTAATTGCATGCACACAAACACCGTATGAACAGCTCTTGAAAAAGCCACAGCTGTTTCTCACTTCAAGGATTAAATCCAGGTGGATCATGTAACAACTCTTACAGTTGTGCTGATTATTCCAAGTTTGAACATCGCCAACATTTTAAAAATGTCTAAAAAACTGGGTGGATTAGGCCACCCTGGTTGGAAAATCTGACATAATACATAACTTCATATAATTCTCACTGATTTAGGCATGCTGCAAGTTGCTGGATCTATACAATAGGCACTGCATCATTGCACTCTTTGCCAGTTAGGAAATGGGACTAACATACACAAACGGCTGAGAATATGGAACTGAGCTATAGATTAAGCTCAAGTGGAAAATGGTCTCATTTTCTCTTCACCCAAGAGTCTGCTATTCTGACTTCAGTTTCTTGTGGATAAGATTGTAAATATTCACAGGAATATTGAAAGTCCAGCTTTATGGACCTATTTTGGAAAGTGATCCTGTTATTAAATACATTATGTCTTATAATACTTCAGCTTCCAATGAATCAAGCTGTAAAGTTCTGTGTCACATTATTTAATATATTATGCTTTGCAAATAGGAAGTCAAACTTATATAGTCCCTTTGTGAAGTATGGGTATAATTACTTAAATCAATACTTATTATTTCATCAGCTGGCACAGAAAAGTTCCATCCTCAAAATACCACTGCACAGTTCCCAGTGTTATTAATTACCTTTTTATTAGCATGGATAATACCACAAAAATATGCTGCTAGCTGAACCTACAAGCATGATCCTGTAAAGAAATGTGCAACTATAGCCAATACCTATCGAAACCAAGTGAGCTCAAATGATTTCCAGCTCTTGTGATTTTATCATGAGTCATATCTAGTGTTTTCCTTGAGTCACACATTTAGGAGCCTCAACCACCGTGCCCGTAATTACGTTTTACAATTACATTACTGTGGTGAGACAGAGAGGAATCTGTCAGTTTACATATATGCATCAAGACACTAAGCATGCAGATGACACCCTTGGTCACATGCCAGACTGTTTTGTATCAAATTTTGGTGAAACAAAACAAGACATGGTTACAAAAGTGCTTTTCATCTGTTAATGGTAATTTCTGAGTGAATGTGCACCAAGATCCACATACATGAATTCCAGTATGTCTTCTTTGCTGTGTGAAAATTTCACCAATGAAAGAACTCCCATTTTTTTCCTTACAGAGAAAAACAAGTCTTTTTTTATTGGACAGCTTTTGATAGCGATGGTATGCTATTCCACCCATATATAAGCTGGAACAAGCCAAAAACTGCAAGGATATAGATGAAGCTAAATCTTATGGTTGGGTTATTTTTTCCTTTACCAACCAAATAAAATTAACGAGTAGTATCAGTAAGTAAACAATACTGACTGGGCCTTGGTTGTTAAAAGCTCTTATTCTGCTCTACAATTTCAAAGCCATTCAAATGCTTTCAAGGTGCAAGTGGGCATGTAAGAATCAACACTTTATAAATCAGAAGGTGAAACAGAAAACAGACAAGTGAAGACGTACTTACATATTTTAAAATTCAACTCTGAATATCCTTGAAACTCTTACTAAGTTTTTGAAAAGCCATAAACAAATTGCCTTTCAATATCCACATGAACATCTGCAACTCTGAACCACTGTTGAGAGTAGATCCTGCTATTGCAGCACTGACCAAAACAATTTAAGTCAGTAGATGAACAAGAAAAAAAACTTCTCCTGTCCTCATTTCTAACACTGAAAGTACTAAAACTTTCTCTCAGGTTGCTCCCAGCAGGAAGAAATTCCGAATCAGCCATAGGTTAAGTAGATGAACTAACAGATCTCTGTCACATCAAATTGTTACGATATTTTATATTTTAACTAACTTGCCATTTAATGTGGAAAACCAAAAAGACCCCAAAATAAGCTGTCTCCACAAGACACATTCAAGCAAGAGTGGACATAAGTGTTCAACAGAACTTAATGCAGCATGGGAAATCTGTGATAAAACCAAGGATGAGCTTCTAGAATATGCTGTCTTTTACCAAAATAAGTAAGACTGTGCTCTGGCTGCTATTCTTACAAACATCCCCATCTGGCCTCAGTAAACAGGAGAAAAGTGATGCAATTTTCATGGCCCCCAGAGCCTCAAACCCAGACACTCAGCACCTAGGTGTTAGCAAGCCCTTACACAAAGCTTCTCAAATTACTGCTTCCCACCAAGACCTGAAACTGGCTCCCTTTAACATCTGTTAATCTAATTGGTTCCTATGAGCCCGTAACAATTAAACCTGTTGCTGCAAGGAGCACCAGGGAAAGGGGATTTTATATATCCACAGCTGAGCTGTTAGCAGAACAAATGGACTGTATCTCACTCAAGGGCTCTCACCAAAATTCAGTTACTCAACTGTGAGAACAAGAACAAACCTCAGACGAAGTTGATGGCCTCAGCAAGTGGGCTGAGCTCAACACACTGACCAGCTGCTCTGTCACAACAGCAATCATGAAGGGGGACAAAGGCTGCCCAATCTCCCTAGTCATCAAATACAACAGAGTTAGTGAAAAATATGACTAGTCTTGGCAAAGGTGGATTGAAGAACTCATTCAAAGAGTAAACAGAATTTTTTCATGATATAAAATGAAGCCGACAATTTTTGGTTAGCCTGTAAGGAGAAGGGAAAAAAATAGAACCAAAGTACTTGTTTAGATTCAAAATATTTTTTCAAATGGGAAGTAAAGAAACACCTGAAGAAACTGAGCTCTTCACTTATGCAAAACACTTCAGTGGATTTCAAGTAGAAATAACTTTTTTTTCCCCTAAAGAAGAAGTGAAAATGGAACAAAATAATACCCAGCTCAGTATCAGCTCGGGTCCCCTTTCCACAGACACTTCAGAACATCTCTGCGTGCTCACAGCAGACTTTCACCCTCAAAAGGAATTTTCATACATCTAAGCAATGTGAATAAGGGCTTGCAGAGTAGGAGCTGTAATATCCTCAGTATCATCAACGCACAGAAGAAAAGGAATAAAAACTTTGTCATAAGTTTTGCAGATGTCTAAGAACGAACACTCTGAGAAAGCAAGTGAGCCCTGTGGTTTTCTTCCAGTGCACCAGATTAATAAAGCTTATTTCTTGTCCTTTCTACAGTCTAGTTTTAAAATGACTTAATGAAACCCTTCTCAAAAGTGTTTTTTCTCTGTGCTCTCTGCTATACTTTCTACCCTAGTATTCAGCAGCTGGGCACAATGCTGGACTGAGGCGACACCATCACAATCCTTAGAAGCTCCTGAGAAGCTCTTTCCAGAGTCTAGCACTTTATGTGCCTCACACTTGGACACCTGAAAGTTTACTAGCTCCCATCTTTGGGTGTGGGAAGAACAACTCTTATTTATTTTGTGGGAGGCAAAGAATTTAAGCTTTCAAACTTTTTTTCTTTGCTTTCTAGCTACTGGCTTTTATTTTTTTAACTCTGTTGCTTGCTATTCATCCCTTTCCTTATCTGTTCCTCTAATTTTCATCAATCTTTGGGAAACTCCACAAAGTCAACTTTAAAAACAGAAATGCTTTTAACAGAGAAGTGGAGACTCAGCACTCAGAAGTGAATGCAGAAACTTTTCACTTTTCCAGAATATTATTGAAGATCTATGTATCTGAAAACCCTTTTTTTTCCCCCTTTCTGGAGTTTCCTTAGACCATGATAAATACAGACAACTACTACATTCTGTAACCTCAGCAAAGAAACAATTTATTTTCTCTGATGATTGCAATACAATTCAAACATATCATAATTACACTTCAGTCATGAATCAGAAGGTTGCTCATGGTATGTAGAGCTATTTTATGCTTTAATAGGTAAAAATATTAAAATTGTGCTAACGTAACCAGATTACTTCTAGGGACACTCAAATACCTGGAAACACACAAACCTCCTGACAGGCTTTCTGTAGGTTTTATGTTTTGAGCTGTGCCTCCAGACGCATTTGGAAAAAAGAACATAGCAGTCATTCAGACTGTCACAAAATACACTAAAAGATATGATTTTGGACAGCTAATCCTAGTTCCTATTTTACCACTGTTAGCTGAGCACCATCCTAAAACAGAAGTGATGAATTTTTGAAATAACTTGCTGAAATGTAGCACAAATTAAAGCATGCTATGACTGTCCACGGATTTTTTTTAATAAGAAGGAATTATACACATAGATTGGTGATTGAAAGAAGTAAAAATAAATGGGATAATGACTTCCCAAGTGAGAGTCATGGCATCTGGTCCACTTTCTTTTGATTCACTTAGATTATTTCACATGCAGACAAAGCAGCATCCCCTCTATATTACACAAGCATTAGTATGCTAGTAGTAACTCTGAGAAAGAGTCCCTCCAGCTGCCAGGAAAATAATCATTAAAAAAAATACAGTAACAAATAAAAAGAACTTGATAACCATCCATGAGAATGCCAGGGAGGCAGACCTAGAAAATGCTTTAACTGCATTAAGTATAATGTTGTCTTGACATATGCCCATGCAAGAGTATTTTATCATCATACTTCTAACAGATCTGACAGTTTCAGGAAGAAATGTGAATAGTAGCCAATTTCCACAGAGAAATATGCTCAACACAATCTGGAAAACTAGTTGGATTTCAAGGCATGTTTTCAACCTCCCTAGTATAAAGTTTCTTTTTGTTCTTCTCAGATTCAACTTTTCCAATACATGAAAAAAAAAAATTATCTGCAGGGAAAGATTTTTCCTTCATTCAATAAAACCCATAAATCTTTAGAGACTATAATTTTTTTCACTGTCTACTGCATTAAATTTTACCCCCAAAAGAATCTTTATGAAAATATTTAACTTCCTGCATGATTTCTGAAGAAGTGGATTAAAAAAACATCCTATAAAGGACAATGGCAGCCTTCAACAAGTAGACAAATTTTACAACAAGTAAAATTGTTTTGCTTTAGGAAAAAAACAGATTTAAAGAGACATAAAAAGTGTAAAATCAAAGAAAATAATAAGCCTACACTTGGTATAGCAATTGTTTTCGATTACAGCAATATAGAATTTTATCAGGCTTTTAAACTATATTTCATCAGAATAACATTCTAATATTTAGAAACAATAAAATAATAAATTTAAAGGTGTTTTTCATGGGCATCTTGACGTATTTTAGGAGGCATATACAGCATAAGATTGACCCACCTTTGGGTCAGATATGTTACCTCACCTCCTCCTATCCATTCCATGGCACTGAAGGTCAGTAATATTCTCTCACTGTTGTATAGTCCTTGTCCCAAGTCCTTCTGCATTACCTACCAGGGATCTGTGACTGCTGTTCTGAGGGAAGCACTGCACCTATGCAGAACTGCAGCAGCATGATCAGACCACAGCACTCAACTCTCAGGCATACCTTACTACATGTATTAGTAGACATCCTTGATTAAGTCATATATCTATTATCTCATACTGATTTAAAAATCAGTGAAGGAATTCTGGTCGTTCCCTGCTATTAGTAACAAATTCAGCCAGCAACCTTTGCTCATCAGGCTGGCCAGTTCTCAGATTGTAACTATCACTGAATGTTTTTTTCCATGGTCTGCCTGCATAAATTATCAGGGAAAAAATATATATTGTATTCTTATGCTTCGATTCCACAATTTTAGACTCAAAAATTTGAACAGCCATCAGCAGGTTATTCTCCAGCTTGCTTAGAGGCTGTAATACCTTCCTCCACTTAATAGCTTTGGGAAGTAACCTAAGAGCTCCAATAATTTAGGCTAGAAAAGGGCCAGAAGGATGTAAGAGAATTCCTCTACGGGACATTGAAGAAAAATTATTAGACAGCCTCAAGAAATGCAAAAGAAATTCTTTATTTCAAGCAGTTCAGTTCTAGTTGGTAATAAAGTACTTTGCTCCACCACTGTGCACTTACTTTCTTCATAAAGTAAGTCTAGTTAGCCAGGGTTGAAAGCAGGTTTCAATGATAATGTTGGTGAGTCCTGACGCAATGTATAGAGATTTCTCCTTTCACTGACAGTTTCTTTTTAAGAATATCTATTTTCCCAGACATTATGATGGCCCTGTTTTAAAAAAAATTATCTGTATGCACAAAAGCAACACATCTGCTTATCTTCAGACACGTGTTGAGCATGCAACTCACAGATCCCACACTTCGGAAACAGTGTGCTGCAGTATGTGGTAGAAGAAACAAGGGGGGGTGGGCAGAGAAGAAAGGTAAAACGTAGTCTATTTAGCACATCTGAAAATGAGCTCAAGCTCTTTCTAGTTCCAGCAGCTGCCTATAATGGAAAAAATGAAGAGTTGCCGTTGCCAAAGAAGTGGGCAGTAAGAAATAACAGATGTGAAATTTCAGCAACATCATTGGCTAGGTCAATTTCACAGACGGCTTGAGAGCCAGGGTCCCTGTTGGGCTGCAGCATTCTCAGAGGCACACTTGCTTTTTTGCTGCTGAACTGTTGTTCCTCTTGCTTAGCTGAATTCACTCGGCAACCTCATCCACGAATGCAACTGACAGGAAACACTCATGTCCTCGCAAGTGTGTGTGGACTGTGTGTAAAGGCTCCTCAATTAAAGTCAGTCACTACATTTTCCAAAATCATATTAATATTTCATGTCTCTCTTCCCCAGTCCTGTTCACCCCTCTTTTGTTTCATGGAAACTTACGGTGAGTGGGGTAGAAAAGACAGGTCCTTCAACACAAGATCTTATTACATGAGGCTCACAAAGTAAGTAAGATTAAAGAAGCCAATCTAATCTGTTGTATACATTTTTAAGAGAAAGGGCAGTGGGTGAAAAATGCCCTTCAAAAAGTCAACTCCAATTACAGAAGTAATTTTCAAGGATGAATCAAGTTTCTTGACAGAGTTTAAAGGGGAATTATGAATAAAAGGTCTACAGAAAGTATCACATCACGAGCAATTCCTGTCACTCAATTTGCAGGGTTAAGTGGACTTTAGTATAAATTAAAATTAAATAAAAGGTTATATTTAGGCATCAGAAATATGCCTTGAAATCATTACGTGAATGACAAAGATGACTGTTACTTTAGGAAAAAAAAAGGGCAATTAAAAAGCTGGATTAGAAAAATATATTTCTAGCAAAGAACACCTAGTATCAGCAACTAACATCAGCAGAACTGTAGCTGGGCTGTCACATCCATTGCAAGACACTCGTCTGCTGTGTTCAGAATATGGTTGTAAAATGCAGCTCTTAATAAGCCTAGGTTTCCATGCTATGTCTCATCTGGTATATTTATTACCTGTTGGTGAAAGAAACAGTATTACTCTCCCCAGCTATTTCCAGCTGCTTATTATGCCTTTGTCCCTTTTGTTACTTCCAGTAATTCCTCATCCACAGGAACCGCCAGGCCAGCATAGTTTCCTGATTTAGTTTTCCTTCCCAGGCAGTTGGGGTTTTCTTTCTGAAGCAGCTGCTTACCTTGAACTCACCTTGGGACTGGAGGCTGATGCAAGAGAGGGAAAGAACAGGCTGAAGTATCCCTTTTGGCATCAGCCTGCAGTTGCACAAGACCAAATGCAATATTAAACCATGCTCTGGAAACTATTACTAGCTTTCTTCTTGTAGAATAAATATTCAAGTGTCTTCAGGATTCCACATAATACAGTGAGTTTCTGAGAGCTAATGAAAAACTCTGCAAGTAAAAATTGTAATACTATAGCAAGTGAAGGACTCCACAGGCACCAAAGCACAGTGACATGAACTGAGGCTCAATATGTGGACAAAAGGCCTTGCAATCTAAGTCAACAAGAGGAGTAAGAAATTCATTAACTTTCCTAATACCACTTAGCAGGTTAATAACAGAGGCAGAAGTCAAACGCAGGAGTTGGGACAGGCAGCTCTATGCACTACACCATACTTCTTCCTGTAGCAGCAATTGCTATTTACTCACTGCTTGTGGTATGGCATCTCCATGTCAAGAACTGCACTACGTTCCAGAAATAATAACACTAAAATTAACCATTGTATTTGCTACTCCATAAGCAAATTATCAGTTCAATGCGGTTTACACCATCTGAAAGTTCCCAGTGCCTTCCCAAGGAAAGAACTTGAAACCATAATATTTTTCTGACTCAGTAACACATCTTTTTTCCCCTCTAATGACAGACAAAAGGAAAGAAAATGGGAAAAAAAATTCACTGCTATTTTTTGTTTCTATTAAATGGAAGTGAGGTGCAATTTGGGATTAGTACGTTTAGATCATCTTAAAGTTCTCCAAAGAAGGACTAAACCAAGATGAACTACATGAAAAATAAAACAGAAAAGGCAAAGCACAGACAAAGAAAGGAGATTTAACAAAACCAAATAAACCCAACAACACTGGTCACATATCCATTTTCTGCTTCTAAAAGTAAAACCCTACCCTGTCTCTGTGCTGTTATGTACATAGTACAAAACTGTACTGATATGAACAGAACCATATATCCCAAACCAAACACAAATCCCCAGAATCAATTCCCTCTCCCCATCTGTATTCTGCTGTTAACTACATGGATTTAACACACTGAGACAGACCCTTTGGTCACCTCAAAACTATTAACAAGTTTCCAATTTCAGGCTTAAGATATGGCAGGACTTAACCAGAAACACAGAACATGACTCCTGAAGTCACAAAATACCACCACGAAGCAAACTTCAACACATAGATAAGATGACAGTTAGAACATCTTGAGCAAACCACGGCTTTCCTTCCTCTGATGGTTATCACATCACGAGGAAAGGCCTAAAGAAAGACACTCTGCTTGCTTTCCTTCATCTTGATTTCTCCCAGTTGTTTCCAAGGCCTAAAGCATGGCAAGGATCCTATCTAGGAAAGTTAGGTAAGTGTTATTACCTGAAGGGGAACAAGACTAGCTAGACAAAACATTTATTTTCATGCAACACAGAAGAATATATGCGACATCAGCTAGCAGGTTCTGGAGTAGCTGCGATGACAGAAGTCCATGGTACAAGAATTGCACTTTTCATCAACCTCTGTCAAAAATACCAGCAAGTGGCCGGTGAAACTTCAGCTATTAAAACAGGGGATCAAACCTCCACGTCTTCAATGACCTTACGATCACCCATCAGAGTCCTGAGGCTAACACTCCCTGAGCACATCAACACCTGCTGTTTTCCAGAGATGTCCAGAACCAGCATCTGGCACAGCATATGCTTTTGCTAAGTCATCTCACTGGAGTGTGGATCACCATCAGCTGCAATCTGAGGTACTGGAAGGATCTTAGCACCCCTGCATTAAGCAATCACTTCTTGGTTAATATTATATGGAAAACTAGCATAACTGGTGCTTTCTTGCCTAATACAATTTCAGAGTCTGTATTTCATGTTTATTAGAAAAGGCATTATAAGCTTCTATCCTACTTATATCACAACAAAAGGAGCACACACAAGTGAAGAAGTATGTGAATGCTCTTAGAATGTCACTGAAACCTTGGGGAGAAAAACAAGAGGAAAGAGTAAGCAAAATACCAAAGATTTCATTAAGAGATTAGCAGAAGGTAATTTGAGCCTTTAAAGTTTTATCTTTGTTGTTTATTTATTGCTTCCAGTTACAATCTTATTAATTATTTTGCTGCAACTGAAGTGAGGATTTTTATGTAAATAAGTGTTTAACTATTTTCATATCTTTCCCCAAGAGAAATTATGCAATGCCTTTGAATAAAACACAGACAACTTGACTTTGCTGTGCTCATCAGCACATCAAGAGAGAGACTAGATTATTTACATATCTGTTGTAAATATGTACATTATTTACATAATTTTATGAAGGAAAAGTTGTAATTTCTATTTTCCTTTCATTATATTAGATCTTCACAGAGCGAATCTTATCAATTGTGCATTTTTATCAAGACCACTACACTTAACCCCGTACACTGGCTTCCCACCTGCTGCTGCTAACAGTCACTCAAGTTGTTTTCTAAGTTTGGTTATTAATGCAAATGCTAGTGTTTCTGTTCTGTTGCTAAGTGTCATAGGGCTCCCCTCTTAGCTGGTCCAAGGCACATTATTATCAAGTAAGTTATATTATCTGTACTATCCAAAAAAGCTATTTTAATTTAATAAGAATCTCTTTAGTTCTTAATTATCAGGTTCCTAAACAGCATCAAAAAGATGCTGAAAAAAAGAATACCTGTATTTTTTGTTGAGTAAAGATATCTGAATGGTCTACAATGCTTTCATTCCGTTTGTGCACTGATGATAACACGGATACAGCAGTTTAGTTCCGATAATTGTCAGGTAGTGGAGGATAGGAGCACAGGGATAGATTAAAACGTAGGCAAAAGAGAATTATCCAAAACTAACTGACAAACTTTAAATTCACTTATCTACTTTTCCTAGTAAAATACAAGCTGAAATAGAGAGGACATAGTAAATATAGACCTACATGAATGAAAATATTCTAAACTGATAGATTCCTTCAAAGTTTTAACTGAATGGTATTTTTAGAAATGAAGAACAAACATAATTTTCAGAGGCCATTAAAGCAAAAAATAATTAAAAAACAAGGCAAAGGTTTCTCACTGCATTGGTCACCAAAGTCAACAGCACATGGAACAAAATACATGGATTCTAAACATTTGCTGCCAACAGCACTGAAATCAAACAAAATTGCTTAAATACGAAATTTTTCATGTAAACTGGCTCTGCCATGGAAACCAGAGAACTAGAAATACAACATTACTCCAAATAACTGTCTCTTGGCAAGAAAATGCAGTTGATTTTTGAAACTATTATTATACTCTTCTTCCATTGTCCTCAAACTGCACCAAGGGAAGGTTCGGGTTGAACATCAGGAAGGATTTTTTCACTTAAAGGGTGGTTAAGCATTGGAATGGGTTCTGCAGGGAGGTGATAGTGTCACCATCCCTGGAAGTGTTCAAGAACAAACTGGATGTGGCACTTTGTGTCCTTAGTTGATATGGTGGCGCTTGGTCAAAGGTTGGACTCAATGATCTTGGAGGTCTTTCCAACCTTAACGATTCTATGATTCTCTTCTGTTCTATGATTAGTAAATACAAGTAACGCTGAATTTATCTCTGCATTTATAAGGATCTCTTTGACAGCCGACACCAACAGACAGGGAAGTACAAATAATACATTTATAAAAGGATTACAAAACTCACTTTTTAAAGTACTGGAAATTTTCAAAGTTCTTCCTTAGATCCTTCTTGCATTCTTCTCTAGTCAAAATGATACATATTTGGCACACACAATGCAAAGAATCAGCAATAAGCATAGGGGATCAGGAACATAACTTGACTTTACAAACGATACCACAGTTTGCAGAGGGGAAGTTAAAAACCATGAACAAAGTTTGCAGCTTAAACAAAGAAAAAAATTCAACTCACAGCAATTCATTAACTTACTTCAGGTGCCCATGTACTCTAGAATGATATCTCATTTTATAATTGCTCAATGTACAAAAATTGCAATATTCTGAAAAGTCAATTCAGGCATCATTATTTTAATAAAATGGGTCAAGTTACCACTTCAATAAGTACAGGTTGAACTGTTACTTGAAATATTTTAAGTTCTCTCAAAGTCAGGATGATGTGAGGAGGAAGCTTCACTTATCAAAAGCAGTTAATGAGACTACCTCCTCCTCTCATTCTTAAAATCTCTGCTTAAAAAAGTTGTCTGAATGCTCTGAACAGGAACTTGCTGTGCAGAAGAAAACATTCAAAAGGTATAACCTACTGAACATATTTCACCCTTCATACAGTTGTAAAACTTCAGAGTCAGACAGCATGTGAAAACACAGAAAATATAATCAGAATTTCATTTGCTCACCACTGTTCCAAATCCTTAGGTCTTAGTCAACCACTTCAGATGCCTGGGAATACCTAGGGAAATAATTGATGTAAAATGTAAGAAAGGTACACAGCCAAAAACATCAAAACAATATTCATGATTAGTGTTGGTGGCTGGAATGGTAAAAATGTTGCTTGTAAGAGATTATATGCACATGGGCAACATTTCATTACCAGGCCCCTTCTGCTTGGCTAGAAACGCAGCATTCTAGACATCACTCCAACCATGAAGGCACTAAGAAAAACCACAAACCCCTGACTTCATGAGAGTAGACTTTAGACTCTTCAGGGATCTGTTTGGTGAGGTACCATGGGATAAAGCCCTGGATGGGAGAAAGGCCCAAGAAAACTCACTAATACTCAAGGATCACCTCCTCCAAGTTCAGGAACAATACATCCCAACAACAAGGAAGTCAGGCAGAAATGCCAGGAGGCCTGCATGGATGAACAAGGAGCTCGTGGACAGATGAGCAGAAAAGGGCAGAAGCAAGGAGAGGTAGCTTGAAAGGAATACATAGAGAACGTCTGAGAAGCCAGCAATAAGGCTAGGAAAGCTAAAGCCCTGATAGAATTAAACCTGGCCAGCGACATCAAGGACAACAAGGAAAGCTTCTACAGGCATGTTGGTCATAAAAGCAAGACTAGGGAAAATGTTGTTCCTCTCTGGAAGGAAAGAGGAGGTGTGGTTACCTGGGACATACAGAAGGTTGAGGTACTCCATGACTTTTTTGCCTCAGTTTTCACCGGCAAGTGCTCCAGCTACACTGCCTGAATCGCAGAAGGCTAAGAAAGACATGGAACTACTGGAGAGGGTCCAGTGAAGGACTACGAAGATCATCATAGGATCATAGAATGAGTTGGAAGGAACCCACAAGTAGAGTCCAGCTCCTGGCTCTGCACAGAATAACCCACAAAATCACTCCATATGCCTGAGAGCATTGTTCAAACACTTCTTGAACTGTCGGGCTTGGTGTTGTGACCACTTCTCTGGGGAGCCTTTTCCACTGCCCAACCAGCCTCGGAGTGAAGAACCTTTTCCTGATATCCAGGAAACACAGCTTCACGCCCTTTTCCTATGTCATATCAATGATTAGCAGAGAAAAGAGACCAACACTTGCCCATTTCAGCTTGTGAAGAAGCTATAGACTGCAGGGTTATGATTAGGGGTCTGGAGTATTTCTCTTCTGAGGAAAGGCTGAGAGAGAAACTACCCACTGCAGGACAAGGTCAGGTTTGCAACCATCCTCAGGAACTGAAGGTGCACAAGTCCATGGGACCTAATGGCGCACAAGTCCATGGGACCTGATGAGATGCATTCTGAGAAAACAGGCCACTATCCACCATATTTGGATAGTGGTGAAGTTCCCATTGACTGGAAAAGGGGAATTATAACTTCCAGTTTTAAAAAGGGGAAAAAGAGTAAGACTACAGGCCAGTCACTCTCACCTCTGTGCCCACCAAGACCATGGAGCGGATCTTCCTGGAAACTATGTTAAGGCACATGGAAAATAAGGAGGTGATTGGTGACAGTCAATACGGCTTCATGAAGGGCAAATCACGCCTGATGAATCTGGTGGCCTTCTATGATGGGATTTACAGTGTTGTAGATGAGGGAAGAACAACTGATGTCACGTACTTGGACTTGTGGAAAGCATTTGACACTGTCCTGCAGAACATCCTTGTCTCTAGATTGGAGATGGATTTGACAGATGGACCACTCAGTGGATAAGGATTTAGCTGGATGGTTGCAGTCAAAGAGTTGCAGTCAATGACTCATGTCCAAGTGGAGACCAGTGCTCGTGGTGTTCCTCAGATGTTGGTGTTGGGACCACAACTGTCTAACATTTTTGCCAGGCACATGGACAGCGGGATTGAGCACACCCTCAGCAAGTTTGGTGATGACACCAGGCTGTGTGGTGCGATCAAGACACCAGAGGGAAGGTATGCCATCCAGAGGTAACTTGACAGGCTTGAGAGGTGGGCCTGTGCAAACCTCACCAAGCTCAACAAGGCCAAGTGTAAAGGTCTTTTACATGGAACAGAGCAATCCTAAGCACAGGTATAGTCTGGGTGGAGAGTGGACTGAGAGAAGTCCTGAGGAGAATGAACTGGGGCTGTTCTTGTGATTCTATGAAGCAGTAACACATAAACTAAGCACGCGCAAAATCACATCTTTTTCTCTTCCTCTGTTTTACCAATAAAGTACACCAAGATCTGAAAATGTGTTAAAGATTATTTGTATATTCTGTGGCAATTTAAAATAACACTTTAAAATCAGGTATGGCTTAGGAAGAACTCCAGAAGTTCATAAACCACTGCAGTAAAAACCTGAACTACATGGCATAGTCATCCCAAAAATGCACCTCTAAACTTCTGCCACCTAATTTCATGGAATTAAGAAAGGATTTACAACACTAATTCCTGTACCTGAGATGGACTAATCCCTTAAACAGACTGGGCACTGGCTACCCAGGGCACACTTCCTGAAACGGAGCTAGTGGTCTGGGCAGAAAGTGGTCTAAACATGAGTCAACAGTCAGCCTTGGCAACAAGGAAGGCCAAGAATATCCCGGGATATGTTTACAGGCTAAGATCCCACTAATAAGCTATTATTCACCTTCAGCCAGCCCTTCAGGAATACACATCTTGAACAGGTAATCCAGTTTTGAATCCGCACTACCAAAAAGTAACAAATTAAGGTGATAAAAGTAAGGTTAGGTTGATTTAGCAATACTGAAATACAGGATTTCACACAGTAATACCAAATCCTGCATTTTTATACATTCATCAGGACAAGAGATATGAAGAACCTCCCCTTACATAAAAGAACAAAGTGAGTCAGAAGGTCAGTTCACTCTTACAAAGAGATAATTTGGCCTTGATGAAGATGGTTTAACAACAGAAAAGCTGGTGCAGAACTTCCAACAAAGTGTGCTTCTGAGGACAAAGGAAAGTGTACTAGGAGCACTGCAAAGTCAAGCACAGCTTCAAATGGCCTCTGAATTCCTGGCACATAGACCATTCCTTCACGGGAAAAAAAGGAAACAACACTGAAAACCCCCAACTGACTGGACCAAGTAGCTGTAATTACTTCAACTTTTCTGCCTCAAAAGCAGTTAACATGGCAATGAAAATACAGCGGTGTTAGCAGAGGAAGAGACTATTTTCAAGAACAAAAAAGACCAAATTGTTTTCTTTAAACTCAAGCAACAAAAAATGCAGGATAAATTTTAAGTACATGTAAACAAACCTAATTGTCTGAATAATCCATTAGATGGTGCTTTTAAGGAAAATTTCCTTGCTTGGAGTCTGAGCTCCCTAAACAAGAGTAGTACAGGCAGAGTAAGACAGGATCAACCCACAGAGGAAGGTCTAGAAAAGCCTCTCCCTCACAGAGCCATCCGCCTGCCAAAGGCACAGCAGTGGTCTTCCTCACATGTGCACAAAAACTAAAAAAAACCTAAAACTTTAAAAAAAGAGGAAAATAAGTATTATATTTAAAAAGTCTCCTTTTTGTCGCCACATTTGTGACAAAGCTAACAAGATGAAAGTCCACACACCTTCCACTACCCCGTCAGCACACAGGCAGTGTACACCTCCCTTATGCTGCAGAAGATCAAATCCTCCCAAACAACCAGAATGGGAAAAACACATGTATGCTCTCATTCCTCCTCTCAGGAGTTCTTACAAATTTTGCAATAGCTCAGACAGATTTCTAGAGCAGTTGGCAAAAATATGTAAAATCTGTTTCTTCCTTTCTGCTCAGCTAGCTGTAAGTTTGGTTGCATCAGCCCCACCCATCCAAAAAAGGTGGAAACACTACATTCTTCATGCTTCATCTTTCTGATTTGCAAGGGATGATTGCCTCAGCACAACAAAGGCAGAAACAGTCTCTATAACAAGCAGAGCCTTTGATTTAAAGTTTTCTTATTTACAGTCAACAGGAGAATCAAATAGACTGGATACTGCTAAGAGAACACAATGGGTTTGGTAACATTCCCATGCCACATACCCTGCCTTTGTACACAATAGGAAGTGGGTATACTTAAGCTCCCCAGCACAAATACAATAAAAAAGAATGCAGATATATCTGCTGTATCTTAAAACATCCTTTTCAAGTAGCTTTTTCTTCAGATATACTACTGTGTGATACTTCCATGTATTATATAACAGCAAGTACTGAAATCAAAGAAATATTTACTTACTTCAAGAAGGTTTGTATGACCAATTATGTCACTATGAATAGAAATAATGCATTCAATGGGTTCTTTGTCGTTTGCTATCAGTGCAGAACAACATAAAATGAAATTAAAAAAAAAGTAGTATTTCATAGGCGTCATTAAGGTTAACTTCGTAAATAACAGCAAAACAAGAAGGGGAAAGTACTTTCTTTAGGAATATATTGATAGCACGTTAAAAAAGCCCCTCCCAAATAAAATCGCCTTCTAAATTAATTACAATGCTAAACACCATAGGAAGCTAACAGCTCAATATATACAACAGATATTTTTAACATTTCTTCTCAGGTTCATTATTCTCTGTTTCACACAAACATACAAAAGAAAAAAAACTCCAGTTTTTCTTTTTTTATTATCTACCTATTTGTTCAATCTAGAAGATCATGCTACATACCTATACGCATGTAATTTAAAGCAAATTCAAGAGAGTCATATAGAGCAACTTAATTTACAAGCTATTTCAGTGAGAACAGAAAAGAAAAAAAAAATATACTACAAAAATATTTCCCCCAAATGCACCTGTCCTGAAGTTTACAATTAATAAAAGCCAGATGAACTTCTAATGCACTGATCCCTGCTCTTAATGCCAGTTTTCCCACTGCACCACCTCAACCAAGAAAGCAGCACAGCATAGCTTTATACATCATTAAAATGTTTAAATCAAATAATTCATTTCTATAATTCTAGCAATTCTCACAAAACTAAGCAGAATAAATACAGAAGCATTAAGAGACCTGCACTGCAAATGAAAGATCCCTCTTAGCCTGTTAACTAGTACAATAACACCTACGTGGTAAATGAATCAAATTACATTTCTTAAACAAGCCACGTCATTACCCACTAAAGCAAAAATATGCAAATTTAGTTTTAGTAAAGTTATTATCTAAAATTTACTTTAACTTCTAAGGGTTGTTTTAGCTAAGCATAAATCTTTATTTGAAGTTAGTAATATACAGCCATGAACCCAATCCCACATTCCCTGAAATCAGTGGCAGCTCTTCTCTTTAGCATTATCCACGAGGATGAAAGGACATAAATTGTTTACTGTAAAGGCAGTGTAAAAGCACTTAACAAGTTCACTTTACAACATGCTTCTTGAGTCACATCTCTGTGTCACAGGGACTACAAAGCAAAATGGCAAGTCCCCCTTCCACAGCTGCACCGTGAGTTACACCACAGCCAGTGCTTCAGTCTTGCTCCGTGCAACCCTCTGCCAACTCAAGGCAGCCCAAGCTTTGCAGCAGTATATCTACTATGTACATCTACAGACAATAAAATTCCTTGGCTCCATTTTGGCCATAAAGCTGCTCTAGGTGGCCACCACAGAGAAGAACCAGACAAGAAGTGATGCAGAAAGCAGCTTCGTCCTGGGGCCAGCACTGTTCAGCAACCTGTTGCCTGCGCGCAGATGATGAGAGGAACAGGTCCCGTGGGCAGCCCAGTGACCGTCGGACACAGGCAGGCTCCAGGTCAACACCACAGCAGCAGGGGACTGGAACAGGCACATTGGCAACACAGCTCCAATACGGACTGATGGCACCAGGTTGGGCTGAAACAGACTTCTGGGCCCTCAGGTAAGAGCATGGGCAGGACCCAGAGAAGGCTGAAGCCCATGAGTGCCCTGGAGCCCTGACATGGGGTTGCTAATCAAATGCTCTAACCAGTGGCATGCTCCTCAGCAATGAGCTAGAATCACTTGGCAAGATCAGGCTGTTCTTCTTAAATGTCAGCCGGTTTAATAAATAACAACTTTTGACTAGTATTATTAGCATTTGAATTATTGCTCCCAGATTACCACACACCATCCTGCAAAATCTGAAGTTTACAAACAAAGACCTCTTCTGGCAGAAGTGGAAGAGAATGTCTCCAAAGGAGGCAACTCAGTTATCTTTTCCTGAAGGTCTAGAGATGGCAACTGTGGAGTTTTGTTACATCATAAGCAATTAATGAATTCTTTTATTTAATCAGTACATCTCGAGACTGCTGCTGAAAGCTGCAGAGCTATCCCATGACGGTATACTGGAAAAAAAAAGACTTCTATCTTACCCACCCACACACGCTCTTTAAACCAACAGCTGCAGGGTTTGTTTGGTTTTCAATCCCACACCTCCTTCTCCGGCCAAAGCTGTAGTCAGAGTACCATCATGGTGATGCGACTATTACAAATCAATGAAACAATCCTTAAAATGTCCAAATTGCCTGATAACATTCCTGCATTTTCCAGTAATGCTGCATTATGAACAGAACTAGGACTGAATTAGGAACCTGTTTGTTTTGTGGTTTCACCCTAAATAAAAACAACAAAAAAAAATTGCTTAAGCACGATCTTTCTCTCCCTTCCAAATAAAAACAGACCTGCTATAACGCTTTAACTTTCTTCACGTTTGAGACAAGATATCTAACAAAGCAACCAAACAAAGAACTAGGGCCCAACTTACTAAGACACTAACAAGCTGTTAAGAGTCCTCGAATAGAAATTCAAACTTCTCTGTAGTGTCAGGAAAACAAAATTGTTTACTCTATGCATATATTCTACATTGAACTAACTTCCAAGCCCTCTTCACAGCTTTCATCTACACTGAAGCAATAAAAATATACACATAGACAGTAGTTTATCAAATTAAAGCACCCAGAGGCACAACCTGTGGCCTTCTACCACTGAAAAGCTGCTTTCTAATCCTGAAAGATTTCAGTGATTCATGCAATGATTTTGCTAAATGACAAAATCTTGAGCTTAAGCCATTCAATTTGACCTCAAAGCAAACTTCTTTCTACCAATAGTTTGTCTGGACATTATCCCCCTAACAGGCCTATCATGCACTCAAGATCTTAATTCAAAGCTAAAAATATTACATGGAGCACATGAAATTGTATTCGGCTCTTCTACAGCTCATGTTTCCGAACCCTTCTTCAGTCTTGTAAAAAACCAAAACCCAAAATCCAAACCCCAAACCCAGTGTAAGAAAAACTAAATAAAGATGAGACTCCAAGCAACATTACATGTGCCTTTCAGTAAAACAACATTACATAAGCATTTCAGTAAAATCACGTTATAGAAATGAAAATCCTTACTCAAGTCCCATCTGCCGAGTTTTCCAGCTCTGGAGAACATCCTGCAGTTTCTGCAGACCTCCGAAAGTCCTAAGCCATCTCCATCCAGCATGATTTTCCATCTGGAGCTTACAAACCCACAAAGAGGCACTCCTCTGATGCTAACCCAAGGAAGAGGAAATGAGCTAGCCGCTCCTTGGTAAGAGTTAAAGAGCATATTTAATCTGCAGATGGAAGAATTAACTAGCCACAGGGATGGTGGGAATCAAGCAGCAACTAAAAAATACATTAATTGTGGTTTTGTATACCACCGTGATGCTTTTCTATGCCTTTTTAATATTTGTCATTTTAAGCTTTTTCTGAAGCAAATTTACTTAAACACTGCTAGAGAAACAATCTTTTCAGAAATGTTCTGGCAATACAAGAAACAGAAAATCCAGGTTTAGTTTTTCCTGAAGTCAGTAATGTCCGCGTCGAAGACTGTCACAGTATGCATTTTGTAAGAAGTTCTAAATATCCTTTAAACTCCTCTAAATATTTTTAAAATTATTATTTAACATCCATTTCTGAGTAAACTGAGATACAAGTTCTTGACCATCTGAAAGAGCAAGATTCTGATAACAACTGTTCAAGAAATAGAGCAGAGGTAAGAAAGCTTTCTAGTTCTATGTCAGAGGCTGATGACATGATGAAATAAATTCACAAAATTAACGAATTAATGAAACATACTATGGGGAACCACAAAAGCATAACAAGGGAACAAACTCCCTTACAAAGGCCCTCTCATCCAAAGATCTTTCTAAAAGTATATTAGCATACCTCCCACTCACCTCTCAGAAAAAACATATTAAATAAACAGCTTGAAGCTGTCCCAAGCCCCTCTGTTAAAACCAAGACATGCAATCGAAACTCATTTAAAATATTCTCCAAGTATGACTCATCAAAAATGCAATTTCTCGTTTGAGTTCTACTAGCACCCTACAGACCCATACAGACCCTGCATCCCATGCTTTCAATTATTAAAGGCAGAAGACAACTACATTTATTAAGTCTTGATAATGCACACAGTGTCTACATTGACCACATTCACAAAGTCATGTTTAAAGAACATTAAACACTTAGCCATTTATGTCATTCTAGACAAAAAATAAGATACGGGGGTATAAAGATGTTTATTTTGAATGTTATCTCTTCTTTTTCTGCAAAGCATATAAACAAAATAATATCCATGAAAGAAAGTTATTTTGAAAGAAAACATGAAAACTTAAGGTCAAGCAGACCTCCCCAAAAACAAAGAAAAGGAAGAAATTGGTCACTTCACAGAGCACAAGCAAAACAGCCCCAGGAAATCCATATGAAAGATTTGTTTAAAAAATACATAAACTCTGCTATAACCTTCACAAATCTCTCCAAAAGTCAAGCTAAGAGACAACATGTCTCTAGAACATAACAAACATTTCTGAAAGTTCCTTCTGTTCTCTCCATCTCTCAAAACACTGTGTTTTGCTATCTTAGTAGGAATTAACATTTTAATTAGCTTTGGCCATTTGCTTACTACCAGAATAAACATAATGATGAAGGTGAAGGTGAGAAGTTAAGGAACAGCCAATGAGGCAATTAGATGGAAAACTCCGTCGGAGACAGGAAAATGCATCATTACTAATCTCCTCATGCCCCATTTCAAATTTTGGGGGCAACTCTGTTATTTTCAAGCCAAAAACCACACGCAGCCGAGTTCATAGCCTTTTTAACCTTTCAATGTAATAGAAAGCTAAACGTCTAAGAGAGTTTAAAAACTTTCAAGGAACCACTATAAACCCTGGAATATGACATAATCTTGTCTGCTCAACCAAGTTCATCAGATTTAAGAAGCAATAAATTTGTTAGATTCTCTCTTCACACACCCACACCCTTTTTTATTTTGAAGATTCAGGAAGGCAAATTATTTCCAGGCTACATGGGATCAAGTAACTGAAAATAATCACATATGTGTAAGCTACACATTTTAACAACAGTTTCCATTTGACAGCAGCAGAAAATGCAGATTCCTAGGAGTAGGTACTATTTTTCTAGACCTATACATATCTCAGAGAGGACAATCACACAAGGAACAAGTATCAATAGCTCTTTTTCCATGAGCTTTCCTATCAAGCAGGAAAAAATATTTCCAAGAATAAGAATCCAATGATTCCTTAGGTCTCAGTAACCATCTGATGCACTGAACCATAACAAGAACTCTGTAAAGTTGAAGTTCCAGAGTTCCCAGATAGTAACACTTTCTCCCCCAAAACTAACTTTCTGAAAGAGTTGTATGAGGTGTCTTTGAAGTGATTTTTCCAATGAAGGCTGAGATTTAGAACACAACATGAGTAGGTCATCTGACATAATTGCTTTCTTATGGTTTTCCAGGAACTGAACATTGACTTTAAATCTCTTGAGGCAAAGCTGACTGCTTTAAGTAATTGTTTCTGAAAGCACACAAATGATATGCAGCTACTTCTCAATATCCTTTACAGCATCAAAAGAGCTCTCAAATAAACGAAAATTACACATATATATGCAATCTCTCTTTCATATTCATCCACATAATATAGTCCAGCTCCATTCAGGTGGTCCCCTAAGGTTTTGGCTCTCTAGAAAGAGTTAAATATCTGAAACAGACCCTTGTCTTGTTCATATATTAGTACCATTTTCAAAGGACTGTTCAGAGAATGAAGACTAAGAACAATGCAAATTCTCCACTCCATGCTCAACTAAAAAAGCATCCAATCAGTTCCCACTGAGCTCCAGTTCATTTTGTGTCCACATGTAAGTCATTAACAGTACATTGTTTGAAACTTAATTCCACATCTGTTCTTCTGTGGGACTTGGAAAACAGATGAAGTTTTCTGACAATTGTTTGCAGAGCAGATAATCACAAGCATGTGTAATAGTATCCCAAAGTGCAAAACACCATGAGTCTAAGCTTTTTTTGTTGAATATTTTTGTTGCTTTTCTAAGTAAGATAAAAAAATAAGATGCTCTTGGATGGAAATGATTAATACATGCTTAAGAAGTCGTCCTCTTTAACTAAAAAGGCAGACTTTCTTCCTAAAGGTCATAATTTCACATCCCAGTATTCTACCCAGACACCAAAAATTCATTTTATGGCCTATCAGATAACTTTTAAAAGTTATGCAGAAGCGGCAAATTCCTGCAGAACTACAACACACAAAATACATTGTTTTGTCATGGAGCACTGTAGTAGTGAGAGAATGTTCCAGGCTACAACAGTATGACAGTCAGCATCTTTTGAACAGATCATAGATTTAAGTGATATGGATGTGTTTTCTTTTGATCTCTATAAAATGCGGATAAACACAGAAAGAAAGACTAGACAGAAACTCTTCACTATATTTGCCAATACAAGTGCAGACAGCATTAAAGCATACTGGGAAATGTTAGGCTCAAGAAAGCACTTTTGATATGCAAGAGGCAGTTATATTGAAGAAATCTGCCAGTTTGCTCTGGATGCTTAATTCCACATTTGCTAGAGAAACAACAGAACAAATTACAGAAGAAACGATCCACTGATTAGCCATTAAACGTAACAAGGGCTTCCTCCAGTAAGTCCTCAAGATGAAGAGCAGTAGAAACAATGAAAACATCAGTTCAAATTTGCACTGTTATTTAGGCCACTGGCCACCAGATACTTCTACCTATTTTATTTATGGTCTTACGATATCACCTTGGACCTTCATCTGATCTCCACATATAACAAGCTCAAGAGTTACATTATCTACATTGATCGAGAAAAATTCACAGGGAGGGCTCAGGGAAGATGAAAGACACTATTTAAAAAAAAAAAATTAATTAATTCTGGGATTAAAGTAAACCACCAAGATTAGCTCAATTGGTTAGAGCACAGTGCTAACATGAAGGTTGTGCATTTGACGCCCTTATGGGTCATTCACTTAAGAGCTGGACTTGATGATTCTTGCGGGTCCCTTGCAACTCAGAATATTCTGTGATTTTGTGAACTCTTAGTTAGCTATATATGAAAATGCCTCCAAGAAGGGCCAAAATTTCAGTTCAGTCACACCAAACTGATGTCTCAGTCGAAGGAACCAGATACTGCTGCCAAGTGCTACCATGGCGCTGCAAACTTCCACACACGTGGTGTTTTCTTAAATCAGCACATGTCTGAGATAAGGAATTACCTCGCACTGGAAAAGGTGTCTTCAAACTTTTCTCCACAACCATTAAGATTAAAAATACGGATGAAAACAAAAGTTTAAAAAAAAAAAATCCCAACCTACCAAAGAAAATCATAACATTTTATTTGTAAAGTAAGAAGCCTCATTATTTTCAGTTCTGTTACACACACATATATGCACCCACACACTCCCCAGTACTGGTGCCAGTGGAAACCAGGTTAAACCGGGGTAGTCCCATGTGGCCAGTGTGTTATAGCGGATGAAGCAGGCGAAGAACAAGAATGAGAAACAGAGAAACTTCCTAAAATGAAAACAGAGAAAAGATGCAGAAGAAATCGAGTTAAAATAATGGAATTCATATAATTTATGTCAAAAGACACAATTCAGATAAGGAAAAAAAAGGTCTGTCTTCTACAGAAAAGGACAGTGATGGGTTCTAAAAGTATTCTGCTCGACAAAATTGCTGACACTACTTAATTAAGACATCCATTTAAAATGGATACGATAACCAATCCCATAAATCAAAAGGCACAGAGAGGATGCACTGCATATTTTAATTATAAATTTTCATTTTCATTATGTAACTTAAAGAGTATCAGAAAGGCAAAATTTATAATGCAGAGCATGTGATTAGATGGCATTATGCTTTCAAAGGAATGTTCCTAACATATCTGAATTCAAGTCACTGCAGCACTAAAAAGATAAGCAATATGGCTTGGCTAAAGATTAAAATACAATAAATATCCTTATTTTTACAGAAAAAGTGGGCAGGTTATGCAGATACGATTACCATGGCCATCAGCAAACTGTAAATAATAATGACTTCGAGTTTTATTCTGTGAATTTAAATGTCTTTATGTAAAGAAACACTGAAGGCTTTCTGAGGCAAGTGAAGATCAGAGAAGTCATTAACTGTCTGCAGAGAGTATCAGGTGAACAAAAAAAATTCCCTCCTGCACGTACAATCCTGCTGATGTCAGGACAGCACCAAAGCTAAGCATCCTTGCTGCTGAGTTATGCACCACTCCCATGCAAGTCCACTTACTTCAGCTGTTGGGAAATGTCCCAAGGAAGGGACTTGACTCTTCTTCCATGTGCTGTGGGCACTGAAAGATAGGTACTTCTGGGTTTTTAGCTTGAGTACCCTCTGCCAACACCGTTTCCTAAAATACTAGAGCATACATATAACATATACATGCATATGTAAAAAAAAGACAACAGAAAAGAAGCACTTCATCCTCACATTTATACACAAAAGACTACAAGCATATCTACTTTAAAGACTGCTACAGGACTTTTCTCCATTGTGACCAAAAAGCTAAATGAAGTTCAATACACATAAGAGTCCCATGGGTCTCTTCCACTTTGTCCTTCTGTAATTGTACTAAAAGCTTGTCTGGAGTCTCTCCCTCAGGCATCTGGAGTTGACACTTCTCCTATTTATCTAGCTGAAGAAAGGTCCCCTGCTTCTTCCCTGCCAATACCATGAAGAATTTAATGTATCAGCAGGGACTCGAAGCTTGAAACTTGATCCAGTATTTTCATAAAACGATTCACAGACTTGCACTGAGATTTTTGACTTAAGAGCAAAGGGTTTCCGTACAGCAATTTGGGGCTAGATTAAACCACTCATGTTTCCATCAGTGGGGGAGGGAGGAAGAGCACCATAACATGCAGCCACCAAATTGATTTTAACATCCTGAGACAGAAAAGAAATTCCTATTAAAGTCCCTTCATACCTTCTTAAAAAATCACAGCAGCTATTTAATGACTCCTATGAAGTAAGAAGGGATGAACACAAAGCAATAAAGAGCAAATTGAGGAAATAAAATAAAACAGGAACCAAGAAAAAAGTTTGCTTTTACTTTACAGGAGGGAAGACAGTGGTTTGGAACTTAATTTTACTCCATACCAATACCTGGATAAAAATGAAGAAAAATCAATGGAGAATTTGTATCAAAGAAGCATTGATGTGCAAAGCTGAACCAATTCCCCTTTTTGTAACTACACAAGATGACAGGTACTCAACATAGAAGGACATGCTATTCCATCACATATACTGAGGAACTCGTCAAATGCTCAACACCACTTTCACTTCTATTATAACACTGAGTAAACTGAGCAACAGCAAGGCTGGTTACTCTAATTTGCTTTTTTTGAGAATGGACTACAACTCTGAAAAATTGCTTACTTGTGCAAAATGGCATCTTCAGTTTCTTTGAAACTCAAAATGTCTTCCATTAACACATCAGCCAAATGTCCAAGCGTACAAAACATTGAATCTACTTATATTAAAAAGCCTTATCCCAGGCTTTCTGAAACAGACCACAGATTTACAGCAGTTTCTTCCAGTTATTTAAAGAAATAGAAAATGATAGCTCTCAAATATGGGATTTTTTTTGGTCACCACAAATCAGACAGAACTGCTATTCGTCTATACAGAGCCTTAAATAATATGAAGTCTCAAAAAATATTAAACATCTTTTTAATTGCCAGAGTGCCCACCATTATGATCCTAAAAGCTGTTTTCATCTTCCAAATTATGAATAAAGGTCACTAACACATCTCAGAGAGTTGGGACTCACAAATTTCATTTTTTGATTTGAAAGGAAGGAGCAGGTTGTTATAGAGACTAATACGGAAGCACAGCAGAAAATAAATTCATCGCATGACAAAACTCTTGGTTCACATATAATGATGCATTCACAAAAATCACAGAATCACAAAATAGTTAGAGATGGAAGGCACCTCCGGAGATCATCTTGTCCAACCCCCCTGCCAAAGTAGGGCCACCCTCAGCGTAAAGAAGTTCTTCCTCACATTGAGGTGGAACTTCTTGTGCTTATTGCTGTTGTTCCTTGTCCAGTATCTGGGCACCACTGAAGAGTCTGGCACCATACTCCTGGCACTCACCTTTGAGATATTTATATGCATTGAGGAGATCCCCTCCCAGTCTCATCTTCCCTAGACTAAACAGGGTCAGCTCCTTGTAGGAGAGATGGTCCAGGCCCCTCAACATCTTTGTGGCCTCTACTGGAGGATGAGGATTGAGGAGGGACATCGGAAACATGAGCTGCATGTAGCAGGAAGACAGTTTTCACTAACAGAAACTACGTGTCTTTACAAGTCATAGGCAGGATAGTCTTCACAAACATTGAATGCCCGGAAAGGATACCAATATGTTGGAATAAACATTGCCAAGTTTCTTCAACATTTTCCCATTTTCTGGAAACAAAGTTCATCTAGATAATGCCATTCAGGATTCTGCATCCAGGTGAAGAGATCATGCTTCCAAAACTGCAAGTCATCTAGAGGAAATGCTACTTAAAAAAATTCAGTCACTTAACAGTATCTGTCCTTCCTTTGTCTTCTGAATATTGTATATTTGCAATATTTCAGCACTTATGGGGGGCTTATAAAAAAGAGGGAGAGTGACTTTTTACACAGGCACATAATGATAGGACAAGGGGAATGATATTAAACTATAAGAGAAGAAGTTTAGATTAGAAAGAAATCTTTAGTTAGAAAGAAATTCTTTCCTGTGAAAGTGGTGAGGCACTGGAACAGGTTTGCCCAGAGAGGTTGTGAATGTCCCATTCCTGGAAGTGTTCAGGGATGGTGCTTTCAGCAACACGGTCTAGTGAAAAGTGTCCCTGACCATGGCAGGGGGGTGGGAAACAGATGATTTTTAAAGGACCCTTCCAACCCAAACCATTCTACGATATTCCTGTTAAAAATACTTTAGATGTTAAAAGTGGTTTTAGAGAGAGACTAGTTATAAGTACATTGATGAAACATTATATTTAACTCAAAATTCAACTGAACTTTAAAAAGAGCCACAGAAACTAAATACTGTCAATTTCTAGGTGTATATTCCAGACATTTGTAACATTCCTCTCAGATATTAGTGTGAATTAATATCTTTTACATCAGATTACATATAGTACATGTATTGTTATCTGCAACACATGTTCTTCTAAAAGGCTGTGTGTCTAAAAAGAGGGTTTCATNACACGGTCTAGTGAAAAGTGTCCCTGACCATGGCAGGGGGGTGGGAAACAGATGATTTTTAAAGGACCCTTCCAACCCAAACCATTCTACGATATTCCTGTTAAAAATACTTTAGATGTTAAAAGTGGTTTTAGAGAGAGACTAGTTATAAGTACATTGATGAAACATTATATTTAACTCAAAATTCAACTGAACTTTAAAAAGAGCCACAGAAACTAAATACTGTCAATTTCTAGGTGTATATTCCAGACATTTGTAACATTCCTCTCAGATATTAGTGTGAATTAATATCTTTTACATCAGATTACATATAGTACATGTATTGTTATCTGCAACACATGTTCTTCTAAAAGGCTGTGTGTCTAAAAAGAGGGTTTCATCTTGTTGTATTTTTTAAATTCTTATAGCCTAAACGGTTTGCTTTTAATGAACGACAAGTAGTTTTGGATGAGATGACAGCATACGTTGCTATTAAGCTTGGCTCTCAAATCTTTGTGCCTAATATAATGGCTACCCACAGACTCAATCAATAGCATCTTGCTCCTGAAACAAGTGTTGTTTTAATGACTAGAATCAAAGATTAATTAACTAAATGCTATTTCATTTTCACTAATCATCAACATTTTTGTCTTTCTAAATAACACGTACTGTTTCTGTGATCACATTACAATCAAGCACCAAAAATATTTATAAGTGGTTTCAAAAGCCTAATCAGGGAAGTTTCTTCCTGATCACTTTGGGTTCCTCAGTCATTCCTTCTCACAATATTAAAGGTCTATTAAAGTGGACCAGAACTAAAGAACCTGTGAGGATATGGATGTAGTCTCACCTATCCTTTAGTCATACCTGGGGTGGTTTTCATACTTTGAGTAATATTAAGATGCATATCACGTTTGGCTTGTTAAAATATGTTTCCTACAATTATCAGTTGAAATTCAGAGGCAGCTGCTACTATTGAAGAAGGAAAATAGAAACCTTCTCTTTCTGCATCTTCAAAATCAGAAGCTCTGTGGAGCATTTGTAAATTATATTTATTTAAAACAATAGTTTAATGTTAGGCTACAAAAAGCAGGTTCTTCATTAAAAGAAGTATTTATAATTTTCAGGTTTTTCGTAGCATTGCGGCCAAAATTCTTTTCATTGACTTCTAGTTCATTTAAATCTTCAACGTAACTAATTGTACTACCTACCTACTACTGAACAATTAAATGATTAACATTCAAGAAAACTACTACTCTGGTATGCCTTTTTTGGTCAAAGACTTTATTGCAGCACCACAGTCTGGCTGAAAGGCAAAATCCTGCTTACTGAGAATTTTTTAGAGTTTTGTTTAATGTCTGCACACATTCAAAGAACTAAATTGTCAAGACAATAAACTGCTGAAGAGTGAAAACAATGAAGAGCCCAATAGGTGTAGTCTGATGATGACCTTGGAAGATACTCTGGTTCTTGAGTATGCGGACAAGACAAAGTGCTTCTTAATAGCGATGAACTGGTTGGATACAAATGCAAAAATGCCTTTCAGACAGGTAAAATCTAACGTGCAGTACTAAAGAGCCTGTGGCCAAACAACTCATCTCCATACCAACAGTCTGGTCACAGACAAAAATTCTACTAATTTTTCCTTTTAGCTCTATGGAAAACATCCATTTCTTTGGGAACCTTGTCCTAGCGTGATAGACTACTCCCATTTTTCTGTCTGTATGAAAAGACAACCTTGTTTAAAAATTCTTTTGAACATTAACTTTGGACTAATAATTTTCAATTTGTGGCACAGATTATCTAAAGTGGAAATGACATAAGGTTACTTAGCAATTAGAAAATTATTAAAAAAAAATAGAACGGGAGGGAAAAATACAGTGGCAGTGGGAGAATGTGCTTTAATCACCCATAAAGGTAAAGAGAAGCAACAATCCTTCTCCTTAATTACTCATTTTGTGAATGTCTGCATAAAACAAATAGAATGCTTTTGTCTAGATGATAAAAAAAAAGTCTTTGTCATAAAACTCAGCATAAGATGATAATTATGCTTAACAATTCCAGCAGAAAAATAAAACAACTTTGAGATTTGCGCAGGAAAGTTGTGAGGCCAGCCATAGGGCCAAAATAAATTTTTAATATTCCTACAAAACAAACAAAAATCTTTCATGGCATCTTGCTATGCCATATTCGTGCAGCAGTCAAGTATGGCTTTTAAGCCACCATTAACCTAAGTAATAAATTCTAGGAACTGATACTTAAAGCTACTGCCTGAGAGTAAGAAAACATGAAATTGCTACTAGTGTTTTTTCATATAGAGAAATACAGCTCTTTTGTAATGATGCTGTGTGCAGTAAAGAGATGAAAGACACTCCTCATGAGGAAGAACAAATAAACCCCTTTAGTCCCTTACAGTTTATATTGCTTATTGTATAGGTTGTGTAAATTACTACTACTTAAAGCAAACCATTAATTCCTAGGAAAGCAGGAAGGACACATTTCCTTTGTTGAAGTGTTTTGGGTAAGTAATATGCTTACATTGTCCCAAACAGTTTTTAAATTAAGTCTTTCTACTGCCTTTTACAAAACAAATAAATTCCTGTATTCAGTCAAAACAATATCTGTAAATTAAGAGTATTTTCCTGGTTCAACATAATGTTAATAGGACTTCCATTTGTTTCCTGCTTTAATTTTAAGGAAGGGTCTTTCTGATAAATGCATCTTTGTTATTTCTGGGTATTACACCAAAAAAAGTTAAGGATTTCTGTTTGCCAGACTGTCAGCCAGGTGAGTGACAGCAGCTCTATTCACATACCTAACACCATGAAAATATATCTAGCTGAGTTGTTCCGATGTGCATACAGTTAATTTTATATGTTATGCAGTTTAACTTCACATCAATTATTTTCATTTTCTTTCTTCCTAAATTCAGACACAAACTATACTGCAGCCACCAAAACCAATCACAACCAGCTACCACAGTGATTTCAAAAGTATACTTTGCCCTGGGAAACTAGGCTATTGAAGTAAAACTGGTTTAAGAACAGTAAGCTAATGCATATCCTTTCATGGACACACATACCAGGTTAAATTCGTGATACTAGGTCAGCTCGCAGCAATTTCCTGTCTCACATCCCCTCCAATACAAATACAAAAAGCAAATGTTTAAATCAAGATGAGATCCACAGAGAGCTTTGCCACTGTCCAGTGTTTAAGGCCATAAGAGCTGTCTCTGCAACAGAGAGGAGACCTCCACTCTGTTCTCCTTCAGTGCTAGTAACAAGATCAGGGCTGACATCCCTTTCCCCACCACATAAGAGGGCTGAATTCCCAGCTGTGCACTGGCACAGCTTCAGCAGGACCAGAGAGAGTGGCCACATGCTGACAACCAGCCAGCTCCAGCCCCTCTGGCCAGGAGAGGTGGGACAATTTGAACCACCTTGAAGCAAGGACAGAAACACACCTTCACAGCCAATGATTTGTTTACCACACAGGTGGGGAGCGGAACAGCATCCTAATACTCCAGTAATGTTTTTTTTCTTCTTTTCCTCTGCAAAACAATAATGCAGTAATTTCTTTTCAGGAAAGGGGTGCAGTTCTGGCTTCCCTTCCAAGCCAGTAAAGTGTGAAATCGTCATGGGGAGCAGGTTTCTTCCCCTCAGCATCCTTGCCATGGACCATTTACTCCTCAAGGAGTTGCAGAGGCTGAAACACACCTATGCAATTTCCTCCAGCATTTTAACATCTTTGTTCCCTGAGGCAAGGAAGAGGCATACAGACCTACATTTTAAAAATTTGCTTTAAAAAGAATACAAACACATTCTATTTTCACAGAAATACTATAGACTATACACATATGTTGCCTGTGGCTCTCCCATACCTGAATGTACCTGGTGACCAGATCAAGAAATTAATGTATAGCCAAGATGCCTCACATGCAAGCACTGCTTGCTTTTTTTAAGCTTTCATTCTGCTTGCAACCAGCCTCCTCCAGCTGTGTTTGGCCCCTCAGCTACAGTATCTCTGCTCCTTCCAACAGCTGTTCTCTCTCTCTCCACTCCAGCAACTCACCCTCCATGACCCATTCCACCACAGTTTTTAAAGGGCTGTACCAATGGCTCTTATCTTTTTTCCCTTTCCTGTGGAAACTAAAATTTCTGGAAACTTTATGTTTCCAAACAGCAGCAAAGGAAACTGTTTTTATCCAGTGCACAATTCTTCCTTCACTCTGGCCACTGGGAGCCACTGGATTCAACAACTCACCTACTTGCAGACAGATGGGCCAGCTCTTCCACCCAGTCCCCTCGCAGAATCAATATACAAAAAGTGGATGTAAAAATAATTACAAAGACACAAAGAGCTTATAAAACCATAACAGTTTTCTAACATAATCTTTAGATTGCACATAGACAAATTCCCCAATGCTATACAAATACTGCTGATCAATTTTAAATCTTTACTTAAATGTATTCAAAAGCTTAATAGTTTCAAGATTACAATAAAGAGAGGGAGGATATGTGTTGCTCTTTTTACTTTCATTACATAGTTTTAATCTCTGTTCAAATGTATGTTCCGAAAACAAAGGGCTTAGCTAAAGCATACATTTTCTAGAGAATTATTTTTAGCTTGCTTAACATTGAAGGAATTCACTGCAAGCTCTCCACAGCATGGAACAACGTTCCCACCAGTCTCTCTGTTACAAATTAATGAAAAGCTGACTGCTCATTCTCTGCCTAAAGGCATCTACCATGCATCATAAATTTCAGTCTTGGGCACTGAGGAGCAGATCAGGGTACAACCTTACCCAAACCATCCAAAAGAAGTTCTTCACTTCACATTTATGGCAGTAAGATGATACCTTGAGCCTTCTACACCCTGAGTTCTCATGTACTCTCCTCTTTCTCTCATTACCAGACTTCTCCACAAGCATCACACGTTCAGAAAAAAATTCACAGGCTCTCTGATCCTCTTTAAAGCAAAGTATGCAGGACAAGTTATGTGTTTTTAACAGCCAACTCCACTGCTGAAATGTCATGTTGAGTTTGAATGAAAGAACAAGCATCAAGCACTTGCAAAATTGCATCAAAAAGACTCAGCAGTGATCTTTCCATTAAAGGCCCTGCCCTAAACAAAACCTATGAAGTATTTTAGCTGTGTACTTTGGAACAATGCCTAGAAACAAGGCTACAGAGATCCCCCCACCCAAACCACTGCTCTTTGACTGGTATGTATCAACAGCAAAGCAAGTATAAAATCATAATATGAAATCACTTGGCTACACAAAAAATAACCCAACTTCTAAAGCAACAACAAAAATGTTATATATGATAAGTAAATTTTTAAAAGTGCTAAACACTGCTTTAATTCAACTGCTCCTGCTTATGTGTGAGTAACTTTAAGCCATTACTGGCTACTAGAGAACAACTTAATTTTGAAATACAAAGAAAACTTAAATAATATACTACATTCAAGGCTTATAGACGTTGTCAGTCAAAATTCTCTGTTTCCAAAGAAAAGGAACCGTTTACAATTTAAAACAGAGAACAGCGAATTGATCGTAATACTCTAACTTGAACACAATGTGAATTATTAGATAATATTATAAGCTATTTACTAAAAAAACCCCCACATTTTAGCTCATCATTTATGATCACTGGGCTAAAAAGCATTAGCATACCTGCCAAAACTCGTCATTGTTTTTGACTTCTGTAACTCAAAGCAACATTGACAAATGTGTAGAGGAAAAGACCCACAAAACATTCTCCCTTGGCTTCAAGTTTAGTTTCTCACAGCAGGCCGCATATTTGTCCCATCTTTTGCCTGCCAGCCTGGCTATTCTGCTTTCTGGCAGTCTTTCCCCAAAGTTCTTCAAGGTGCGCAGCTCCAGGTTTACACCTTACAGACCATCACAGGGTCAGTGCAAACTTGTAACTTCTAGCCTGGAGTTGCAAACTGCACAATACACATATCTTTCATGCAACCTAGCAAGGATGGATGAGTCATCCATCCAATCCTTTTCACCACTAAGGCTTCTAATACAATATGTGAAGAAATCACACAAGACAAAGGGAGCTATTTAATCGAGTTTTAGAGGAGTGAAGTCTGCATTATTTTAGTTAAAATTTATAGTGTTTGTCTGCTAATGGAAAACTTGCATCTGAAATAAACCCTTATATGGCAAAGAATTCCTCAGCTGTGGAAAACTAATTAAAGCAAGCAGATCCATGAGCTCTGCTACTAATGAAGCTTAGTGTTGTCAGATTTTTGCTTCACAGTTGATCAAGCTTTGAGAACTCTGCCTTTCTGTTCATGGCTGAAATCAATCAACTGAACAAAAAAATTACACAGAGAAAGAAGCACCTACAGATCCCAGCCCAGAAACCCAGGACAATGCCTTGCATCAGGACTGCACAAATTACACTGAGAGGAAGGTCTCTGTGCTATGCATGCTCCTTACCCCCTAATACCACAGAATTATGCAGTTTCCTCCTAAGCCAGAAGTTAAAAACTAAAGGGGACTCAGACACTTCACCACCATGTCCCAACAGTCTCTCTGCTGAACTTTTCCCCAGCACCCAACACCTCATGCTCAACACACTCACATTCAGCAGTGCTACTGATGCCTTTTCCTGTACTTAAAATCAAGAGTCAGACACGGTTAGAAGGGAAAAAGGGATTTTACCTTGGTATTTATTTTAAGGATCCTTAGGTGCACTATGTCCAGGTCAAATGCACCTCCATGCCCACTGCAATGCACACGCCCAAAAGATCTGGTATAAGATTACAGGTCTTACTAATTAGCATACCTATCAAAGATTCCCCAATGAGGGGGCTCGAATGAGCCCCTCCTCCCCAAGGAACCTTCCCCTGGATGGTTCTATCTCAGTTTACAAAATGTGTTCCGGAGAGGACCTTGGGGTCTGGGGCACACTGATCCCTAACTACAAAGCTTCTAAAGTGTTTAGTCTCCTAGCTTAACAAACAAGTCCAAGAATGTAGGCAAAAAGCATTAAGAATACAGAAGTTGTAAAAAGGTACAAAAGGGGTATAAAGAAAAGGCAAAAAATCATCATGGCATCACTACATGTCCAGCCCTTCCCACTGTTCCTTGTTCCATAACCCTCTGCACTGCACAGTGCTAATGCACAAACCGAACCTGCCACAACACACACCTGGAGTGCCCTTTCCACCACTGCATGCCAAATACACTCCTTCGTGCAAGGCCATAAAGGTGTGGTACAGCTGAACGGGGCTGACAGGGCCTTTGATAAAGCACAGACAGGCCCATATGCTGGTCAATGGGCAAAAAATGAGGCACAGCTGAACACCCAGGACACCTGGAGAGAATCCTTTTACAGGCTCAACAGACTGGTCACAGTTCAGATCCAGTTCCTGATCAGGTAAATGGATGATTTTCTTTGGAATGAAAAGCAAGTGTTTGGGCTTTCTTTAATTCTATAGTAATTTTGTTCCTATTTAAATGGAATTTGTCTAACTGAATTTGTTTCTCCGCCTCGCCAGCTGCTTGTCAACGTGCCTTTCAAACAAAGTAAGATGCTATAATAAGATTGCCTTCATTATTCTCAAATTTTTACATAAAAATAAAAGGAGAAATCATAAAAACACAGTTATTACAAGGGCTTTTGGCACTAAAAAATGCCTGTGGAAATAACTTTCATCAAATAACAGTAGCCAACATTAGTGACTATATACAACACACAAATGGAGAAACTTCAGTATTATACTACTTGTGGAAATTATCATCATTTTCAGATCTACAATGTCATTCGTCCTTAATTTATATATGTTATCTTACCCATAATTCATAGAATCTTAGCTAATAAAAGAAATCTTCACTCAGTTTTACTGATAAGAAAGTAAAAAATTTCAGTGCTTCGGCCACCAAGTGGATGGTGGTGCTTATGCAGTGTTGTGAGATTGACTCTTTCGCCGAAAGACTGTCAAACCTTCCAAGCCCAAAGTGACTGGAAGTCTTCAGCAAAGAAAAATCACCAAGCAGAAGTGTACATGAGGTTGACAGAATGACTGATGCATGGAAAAGTCAACAAGGATCCATTTCTCACAACAAAATCTATTGGGCACATTACTAAAATGATAGACCTCTAACAAATTAGGAAAGGCTTTTTCTTCACAATGTACACCTGAATTATGGAATCATTGCAGCAAGACACTGGACATACATAATTCACAAAAAATAACTGAATTCTTGAATGACAGACCCACTGCTGGTTTTTAAAAACACAAATGTTTGGGTTCAACCTTTAGAGCCAAGGAAGCTCCTAAACCACTAATTAAGGGACCTAACCATGGGAAAGAATTACTACGTATACTTCATGCATTTCTTACATTTTTCTCCCTAAGCATGTTTACTAGCTGCCTTTGGAAAGAGTATGAAACTAAATGGACACTTGGCCTGACTGGAACATGCCTAGCTGTCTGTTCTCATGAAATTGAGGAAAATATGCCAAATACCAGATGACGGCAGACAAACCAACAGGCACAAAATGTATGCAGACATTAGACTCTTAATTCTCTCCCAGTTTACAAACAGCATTAATCACTATTTCTGTGAACAGCATGATATAATGCAAGACACAACAGATTTAGACAGAGTTATGTATAATTATTGTGAGAAACAAAAATCGCAAGTAAGAGAAATTATTTTGCTTCTCTCATATGTGTGATTTTATTTGCTACTGGGAAACAAGCCATGATCCACAGCCAACTCTCAAACAGGAAAACAAATTAGGACATTTTAAAAGCCAAGGCTGTATTTTACAAAGAGGTTAAATTTTGGTCCACTTCTAGAAAGGTTTTTAAGTTCAGTGGAAATTAAGACTGGACAGGTCGACCTTGTACCTGAGGACCACCCCAGCACAGTACACAAATCCCAGTATAAGGAGAAAGAAGTCATTTAGGCCAAGACTTCCGTGCCCTTCATGTATTAAATGTTGCTTTTAAACTGGTTAACTACTCAACTTCCATGAAGACCAACAGTCCCTTCAGATTTATCTGGATATTGGTAAACTGGCCAATCAAGTCCATGGCAATGGGGTAGATTTGGGGATGTTTCACGGGTTTATTTAGTGGTAGGATTATTTATTGTATGAGAGGTAAAGCAAGAAGAATTAAGTACGGAGGAAATTTTCAAAACTTTTTCTAAAGATAAGGCTGATACTAAATCTGATATATTTTCTATTGGGAAGACAACACACAGATCTAGATTTAATTTTGTCATCACCTGTTCATAAAGAAACAGGATTTTGTTCTTTTGGATAGAGTTTGCTGCCCAGATTCTACTCACTGCTATGCTCAATAGCCATCAGAAATGACAAAACCACTTCAACCTGGAAAACTAGCATGACTCAGATGCCTACTGCCAGTGAGACTTCCTATCTCCAGTTATGTGACATGTGAGAACCTGTCCCTTCTAATAAACAAAATGAAATGAGTTATTGAGAATATGTAAACGGATAAATCACACAGTAGACACCGAGTATTAGGCAGCTGCCACAGAAAATGACATATCTAAGACAGTTCTTACATTTCTATTATTCATCCAAAATCATACTGCTATTTTTTTCTGCCCCACTCTAATGGAAGACAATACGTCCTATAAAAATTTTCACTTTTTGTAAGAGGCCTCCCACAGCTCTCATTTTTTTCCTGTGGGACTAAACATAGTCACTCCCTTCAAAATCTTCTTGCAGGTCATAGTATTAAAGCATTTTATTACAGCTGCTGTGTGCAGTACTTTACCTGAGACCTTATCAGTGCTGAACAGAAAGTAACAGCTATGTCCCTTTACATGCAGCATTCCTTATTTATGTATCCCAGACGCATAAACAGGTGTATTTGTTCTACAGCTATAAACTCCAGGTTCTCACTGGCTAGACTACTTTAAGTTTTTATTCCTCTTCCCGCAAGTAGGCAAAACATAGTAACTTGTGCTCGTATTTTGGAATTTCACCTCATTGCATTTGGACTGTCTCTACAAATTGTCAAAGCAACTGCTTTTCAACCATCCTTTTTCCCACGTGAGATCCATTTAAATTTTCCAGTTGAGGCACGAGACCCCGTGTAGTGAATTTGGGCCAACTGATAATAGGCTTGCTTTTGTAACTTAGATGTCATGACTCCTTCTAAGCAACAAGTAGATCCACAGGGTTTGCAAACCATTTACTATATTCTCTGTGTTCTACTAGCAAATTACCTAATAAAAATACAGAACAAAACAACAAGATATACTGGGCCCATCTGAAATGCCTTCTCAGTCATCAGTAAACCATTAATGACACTTGGAGACCTTTTCTCAACCACTTGCATGTACATTTTACAATGATTTCATGTGGAGTTCCCCACTATTTTCTATGAGTGATGTATGAGATAGTCAAGAATATCACACACGGTCACTGCATAAAAAAAATAACAAAGTCAAGATACCTCACCTACCTAACACTCACCTTCTATCTGCTAGGCTAGCTATACTACCAAGGAAAGAAATTTAAATTGCCTGACACAGTTGGCTCTTGATAAAGCTATACTGGTTGCTTATCAATTTTATTATTCCAGAGGTGCTTATAAAGCAACTGCTTAATAACTTGTTCAAAAAATGTGCAAGGATTAAGGTTTCATTGACCAAGTTATAATTTCTTTTTTCCTTCAGGTTTTATTGACCGGCTTACAATTCCCTTCATGTTCCCCAGCACCTTCAAAATATATATCTATTTATAGATATTTTTTAAAAAGAAAGAAGTAGGGAGAGTAGGTTTACATTTGCCCTTACTCTTCTGAAGACTCTCCTGTTCTTTCCAAGACTCTCTGAATATTTGGACCAGAGTAGCTGACAAAGAGGTAAATTATAATGTTGAGTTTTCATTTTAGCAATCTTCCAGTTCTTATCTGAGCACAGTAAGCTATTCAAATCAGTAAAAGAAAAACATAAGCTGATCACACAAAACCTTAAATAGGAGAGAGGGAAAAACAATGAGAAGTGGACCTTGGTAAGAGTGACTCCTGACCATCTAGATTAAAAAAAAACCAAACAAAAACAACCAAAACCACACTAGTTTGAAGCACTGATAGCCCCTCAGGCAGTACATGTTTGTGGTTGGTTGGTTGGGTTTTTTTCTTTAAATGAAGATAGTAAAAAAGTAGTCTAAACCACTAACCTTATTGCTTAGCTTCAAAAGCCTGTTGAGGGGTAATAAAACAGGGTGGTTCAAGAGAAGTTTAAAAAAAAACGTTGTGAAAAACTTACTAAACCCCTTTGGGCAGGTTTGGTAAGTGGACATCTACTCAGGTATTGCCTTCAGCTAGACTGCTGGGAAAGTTCAGGGAGCTGGTGTCTCCACTGTTCTCGTCTGAGGTATTCCTTACTGCTATAGTAGGAGGGTGTTGTGCCAATGGAAATCCCCTGTTGGGTCTCAACTGCAGTCAGCACAGTCACTTTCCTGTCAGGTTTTCCCAAAATGTGAGTGCCTAAACAGGCCTGTAGATAAGAAATTCTCCATGAAACTGGGAGGCAGCTCTCCCTGTCACTGACAGGAAAGACACAAGCCATTCTGACAGCCCATCAAGACACAGGGAATGCAGCAGGAATAGCAAGAAGGCAATCTTTCTCTCTGTACCTGCCTTGAAGTAAATGTAAATGTCAAGTTACCTAGAAGGCAGGCTGCACACTGGATTCAGCATACAATGAAGACATGACTCCACTAACGCACATTGTTAAACACTGGACAGTTAAAGTGACCTACTGGTACTGCCAGAAACCACTCTATCGTATGTGCCCTATTTTAAATAATTTAATTATAAAAGGTCACACTAACCTAAGCATATCAAAAAGGTGTTCTCTCTCCCTTCCCCTCTTTTTTTTTTTTAATAGAAGAAAATTAAAGAGAAGGAAGTTTTTTAAAGAAAAAGAAAACCAAGAGCAAGAGACACCAATAAAAAACTAGTTTCTCTGTTAACTCAACACATACAATTTCTAGCATTTATGACCTCTGGTTCCACTCTCCAGCAGTGCTTGCTGACACTACAGATGCTGAGTTAACACACATATTGTAGCTTCAAACCTCCTTGTAGCCCAAAAAGTGTAATAGTAGAGTGCCTCCTTCCACCAGTATCCCATTCACCAGCAAAATATCTATGTTAGTTCCTTACTGGATGGGCCAGGATGAGTCAGTGTGACGTGTATCTCTTCCATGGACACACAGCAGTCCATCAGTGGAAGTGTGTTGCTCCTGAACAAAGGGTCACTCAGAGCCAGTCAGTCAAAGCTTTTCGCTTGATAAGCTTTGTGCCTGTGATGCCACTTGTGCAGAGTTTCTGCACAATTTCTGTTTGCTGTTCTCAATGCACACATGGGACCTGAGCAGGTACAAGGCCTCACATCTACTGTGTGTTGCCAATACAGTGAAATATCTCATCAGACAGCATATCACTAGAACAGTTAAGACTTATCCAAAACACATTTAGAACTGAAATGAATACTAACATGCTAGAGAAAAACACAGTAACTTACATGGATGAAGGAGGACTGGATCAGCTAATTTCTTAACTCTTATTCCTGACAAATGTCCATGTTGTCCACATTTAATTTACTAAATTCGCACTTTGCTTTTTTTTTTTTTTTTTTTTTTGGTCAGTTGTAGCTATTATACCTTACCATTCAGCAAGGACTTGGCTGAAATCAACTATGTCTTTAACATGACATATGAGTCATCTAGAAACACAGCTGACAAGGATTCTCAATTCACACTGGCAAACATCAGTTTAGGCAAGCAGAAATCCTTCCATTGGGATGTGGATCAAAATTTTACTGAATAGGATCAAGGTTATAGTATCTACACTGTACTTTAGTTACAGTGCACTGAATTGAACTAATTGTTTTTGATTTTTAAAGTTAGGTATTAGCAGAAAGAAATCACTTTTCACAGAACATGGCAGTTGAAGAAATTGGATTGCACAGTCTCCTACTAGTTTAAGAAAAAGAAAGAGGCACTGACTGGCTGGCTCTGAGTGACCCTTTGCTCAGGAGCAACACACTTCCACTGATGGACTGCTGTGTGTCCATGGAAGAGATACACGTCACACTGACTCATCCTGGCCCAGTAAGGAACTAAAGGTAACAGAGAGATGAGCTGTAACATACCTGCCTGAAGTACAGCATGAGGAAAGGCGAGCCAAATATTTAACTAAATTGTTGTCTTTCTACTGTTTTAAAAATATGCACTTTCTAGTTACATGACAACAAAACATTCCAGAAAAGAAAAATGATGCCAAACCACAACCCATTCCATGTTTTCCCCTTCTACAATATATAATTCTTCATTATGTATTTCTTTGTACAGGACTTAAACAAGCCCTTCGTTTACACAGATCCTTCAGTCTAGAAGGATGGTTTACAGCTCCCAGTTTAAACAATTACAGTGGTGCATAACTCGGCTATCAGATTGTCTTAGCAAACCTTAACAATTCACAAACTTGCAGAGCAAGCATCACAGAAGCAAAAATGCCAGTGTTTGCATTAAACAATGGCAAACTGAAGAGGAAGCATCAGCATCTAGTTTTACATCGTAACAGTGACACAAATTAATTCTGTTTTATTTTCCCAACAGATGTCCCAAAACCAGGGGTAATTCCATCTCCTTCTTTTAATTCTAGGATCATTTATTTCAAGACAAAAACACATTTACCTGAGCTGAATAGAGATGAATGTTTTTAGTAATATTTTTTCAGACAAATCATATTCAGAAGCATAAAATGTATTTATTACCCAATTAACATACATTTATGCTACATATTAACAGAAACTCATGTAATCAGAAAACTAATTAACATGTTTCTAATGACATGTTAATTCATGTCATTAGAAAACAAAACATGTATTTCTGAATTGGACACCATGCCTTCCGCACATCTCAACCAATTTAGCCTCCTTCATCACTATTCTTTTCAGGATTCCATGTGTTTGTACTGGTTGTTTATGTGACTACACTACAAAAGCATCATAACTTGTTTTATCTGAGGCAAAGAAAAATATATACATATATATGCATCAGATATGTTACCTCCCTACAAAAATAGAGCAAAAGCTGATAGCTCCCATTCAGGAAAAACAACTTATCTGCCTTCAAAAAGAAGAAAGGAATTTACTTTCCATTATTTCACAATACAGCCTGGCACCATATGTTTCATTTGGATTTTTTTTCTATTTTTGTTTTTCTTCCCTCTTGAAGGACTATAGTAAGCTCTATTATGCATGGATTCAGAAACTGCGAGTCAGCCAAAAGTCGCAGACCTCTTAGGACAGACATGTCCATCTGTCATTTCACAGCAGGAGAACAATAGCAGCTTCAATATAGACACAACAAGCTCACACAATCCTTACACAGTCAGACAGAAAATCTGCCACAGCTGATAGCTAGCTGCCTTTGAAACTCCAGACAGATGTTCCTGTGTAACACCAGGATCAATTGCTGCTTTCTTGTTTCTGTATTTTCAAATTCCTCATTTTTTTCATAGCAACCAAGACACTGTCACTTTACTACTTGTAACCTCAGCAGAGCTTTGGGAAAATCACACTTCAGAAGTAACAGAACCTAAGACACAGAAGCATATTCTTTAATCTGCAATTTTTCTACTCTTGGGGCCTATTTTAACAGTAGGTTATCCATAAAGCTTGACAAAGACTGTGCTTGTATTCTATAATGATTTTTCTAGACCTTTGCTTAACAGCCTTCAAATATCTTCTCCATGAATGTTTAACAGCATACTGCATTTTCTTCTCAACTGTTGAAAAAAAAATCCACTTTGATTTTTTAAAATAATGTATTTCATATCTGTTGATCTTGAAAACAAAAGTTATAGACAAAAAAAAAGAATTACTTGTAAAACAGTCTAATATAATCTTTGAGTGGCTATGCAGAAAAAATTGACAAAGCATTGGTTGCAGTTCAATTAAGAAAAAGTGTTACTGATAACATTCAACCAATTTACATATCTAAAAATATTCTCACTAGGCCCATCTGTTAAACTTCTGATTCAGTAGTATATGGTGGAGGTTTTTCCTAATGAGTCTCATTGGGTTTTGATTACAGCAAATTTGCAACACTGGCTCCTTCACAGTTCCCACATTTTCCAGAAGCAAACAAATGAGTCATTTTAAACAACAGGATAGTGCCGGTATCCTACTGTGAAGTTCACTTCATTGAGAATGAGCTTCTAAAATGTTTGACTTATAGTAACTAAGGGCAGGCTGAAAACCTACACTTTGGTGTACCTTCAGAAGTCCATGCTGGAATTTAAAATTAAGCAAACCCAAAATGAAGCAAAAGATCCTCAAATATTACATAACTTGACAAGATGAAGGCTGACATGTTACACCATACTAGCTCACCAGTTTTTGTTCAAGAACAGTATCATCTCAATTTCTTCTTTAAGGACCTCACAGAAAGAAAAAGGTAACAGTCCAGGAAAGGAAAGAAAAATAAAGAAGCTTGGGAAGGAACAAGAATGAAATACTCCAAAGATGAAGACAGAAGGGATGTATATGCGTGTGATTGATAGAAGGTATGCTTTATACAACATCCGAATTCCAAGGTTTCACTTCAAAAATTTAGCAGTGTCTCTCAGATATTTCTGGAAATTTTACAGGCACTGGAGGTACAGTTCTCCTTAGTAAAATCAATATGCTTTTTGAAACTATAACGCAAATTCCTTTTCTTGTAACTTTCCACAAAGAAGCACTTCAGTCCCACCCAACTGGCAAAGGCAGTTAAGCATGCACCAACTCTTACTCCTTTAAAGTTTGTTGGGTAGAAACAGTATTTAAAACTTGAATAAAGATCCCTCAAATACCAAGACAGATTGTGTATGCCACAGTAGGGAAAAAATTGCAAGGAAAACTCTTTTAGACGGGCTTTGTTTTAGTTTAGTTTTTGGATGGCAGGGGTTGTTTGCTTTCTTATCTGTATTGAAGCTTGGAATAGCCTGAGGCAATGAACAGCCCAAATTAAGCAGGAGTAAGAGGGCAGCTGAAAAAGTCAAAAGGTAACATCAAATTGAATTCCTCGCCATTAAGGAATGGAACAACACTTTAACCTGCCATAAAGGAAAACTAAATCTGAAATACCTGCTTTTCACTTGTATCCAAATCTGTTAATATGGTTGTCCTCTTCCTCGTACATGCCCACTTTTTGTCAAGCTGTGTTATAGTATATAGCCCCTGTATTATCTATGAAGAGGTGGTTTCCTAAATAACAGATTATTTTAAGCACGCATCAGTTAATTTCTCATTCTGCAAAATAAGCCATGTTCTATGTACTAACAAATTCCAACCCTAAAATGTCAGTTTCCATTTCTTAGCAAGGTTAATTAAGCTGACTTATTTGATGCACAGTTATTCTGTAAAGAAAACGAAGTTTCTGGTAAACACTGGAGCTTTCCTTTTTTCCTTCCACCAAGGCCCACAGATCTCTTAGAATGGGACATGTGCCTCCAGGAAACAGACCAGAGTCAGGAAGAGTCTGCTTCTCCAGGAAGCAGAGCAGAGCAGAGTGTTCCAGCCTGGACATACGGCACACTGTAAATGAGCATCCATCTCCCCTCTGCTTTTCTTACTCTACTGTGCTCCCTCAGATATTTTAGATATACCTGTAACATCTGCAGTATTAAGGACCAAGACTGAAAAATAAAAGCACACGATACTTAACTATGACTTGACAGACAACTAGATCCTTACTTGAGTTGTACAACTGTTCAGGGTTGAAAATTCCAAAGGAAATACAATGAAGGAGGAACAGTTTTCAAATTAATACACGACAGTGAATGGCCATGGGAGTTACAGGGAACGGTTTCATAAAAAGGAAACAATTCTTTTTTCTAGGAAAGTTCTTAAATTCAAACAAGATCTCACACCGGAGATTCAGTAAAGCTTATGATACAGCAAGACAATTTAACATAATGTTGGGAGAAATTAAGTCACAATCTATAAATTGCAGGGCTGGAATAAAATTTATGCCTTAAGGAACCATTTAATGCTGGGATCCTTGCAGAGAATGCTTCTCCTGCATGTGTTAATATCATCAATATAATACCATCATACGTTTGCCCCAAAGTCTCATAAAAAGGCATGAAGGTCATGCTTCACATGTTTAATATGGTATGTAACTGCTGGACTTTACATACACCAGTACAACACTTGTTGACATCCTTCTGCAGCCTAGCGCACCAACGGACTACATCATCAAAACACTCCTTTTAAATCCACACAAACCCAGATGGAAGCCTGCTATTCACCAGGAAACTCCCTTTGCCAAAGTGCATTTGCAAAGCCTCTGAGTTTTGTTAAACAAACCCAAGAGCAAGCAGTTCTCCAGACAGAAAAGTATAAAAACAGTGTCAGGGCCACCCTCCCAGTTCTATCTTTTGTTCCATTATGGATGATCACTAAATTTTTTTTAAAATGCAGCCTTAAAAGATAAAAAAGAAAAGCAAAACAACCCAAACAGTTCCCACTGTGTCCTCACGTACTGGCTGGCAGAATGGGATTATTACTAGCAGCTTCCAGATGCAAAGAGACTGATCACAAACTCATTGGCAGGACTCTGCTATGTACTTTCTCCCAGCTGCGAGAGCTGCTCTGCCCGCCAGCACTGTCACACAAGCACTGGTCCATCTTCCTTCACGTAAACACAAGAAGTGCATGGACAGTTCACAAAGCAATGGGAAACTGATTCCAGTGAAACAGGGACTGCTCTGCAAGTCAGGCGTAACTGCAGCTTTCACAGCAAGTACAGATGATCCCACCGGCACATTCCTGGTATTCCTGCAGGCAGAGGCAGTGTGACACCTCAGTGAGCAGCACATAAATAAAGCAGACCCTTGAATGCCCTTTGCCTCAGAAGATCCCTTCAAACAAAAATTGCTCTTTACTGCTTACAGATGCAGAAGTGCATGAACTCAACAGGAGATGAGGACCCAGAAAGGAGACATCTAGAGCAACCAGACAAGTAACTCAACCTCAACCAGTCTGTTTCTGCAAGACAGCAAGTATTTTGATAGATCTCAGGACGAGTAGGCTTTGTTTCTGTGATACCACTTAACTCCTCACTGCTGACAACTGTGTCTTCCATTTTTGTTTTTCTAGGGCACTGCCTTGTACCTGGAAACATTCATCTTCGCATGGCCACTGCCACGTCTGCCAGTCACTCCTCAATCCAGAGTACTACGTACAAGGGCTACAGCACCACGTCTCTCCTCTTTGCATAAAGCACTACTTCGATTTCCAGGAACAGACCAGTTTATTTTCCTCTTTCCAAAACTAACATTACTGCTACTGTAATCCTGGAAAAAGAGATACCCAGGGGAGAATCAAACAGCAATAACAGAAGTTGTGAAAACAAAATGGCTTCCTTCCATCTGTGAAACACAACCACTGGGGAGGGAAAAGGCGGAATGCTTTGAACAGGAATCTCTGCAATAAGAGTTTATTTAGATGTGTCAGACAGACAGTGTCCTGCTGTGCTTGTCCCCAGTTATCTGGAATTAGAAATAAGATGGGGAGAAGATTGCAAAGCTTTGATCTGAAGCAGAACAACGCCAGTTTCGTGGTATCAGTCATGTCATACCCTTAGAGTCAGCCAAGCCTGAGATCTGTTCCTAAAACTCTCATACGTTTTATAGTCTCCTGTATCCACTGACCTGCTTTGATCCAAATGATGAGTAGTTCCTTTTGCACACAAAAGCATCCCATAGAAGGAGACCTGCCTGTAACCCCATGGCTGCAACTTCAGGAGCAGCTGAACTAGTTTGAAGTTTTTGCCAACCAAAAAGGAACATGAGAGAGGGCTTCCCCTCCTCCCCTCCCTTCACTCTGCCCTATACCTGGCCAGTCAGTCCCATCTTCTTCCCTCCTTCACACCAGCATGACAAACCACTCTAAACCTGAGTTCTTTTTCTCTTGAGTTAGTCTGGGAGAGGGGGAGAGCAGGGCTGGTCAGGAGCAGAGCCAGGCTATGCCCTCCCTCAGTTCTGGGGAAACAAGACACTGGGTCATCCCCAGGACTGCCCTCCTTGAATACCATTGCAAAGGTTGCCCATCTCTGGGATTTTAGAACATCTCTAATTAGCCTCATCTGAAATATTTTCTTAATATCATTTGACTGGAGTTAGGCCCACACCTTATTTTTTTCTGATTACTCCAGACATCTCTGCTTTCTGTTAGGACTGCAGTACTGCACAAGCACTTGCCTTGGTAATTGCTCATGTTACAGCTTTCTGCAGTCATGGCAGAAGATAAACAGAAACTCTTTCAGATTTAGGAGAGACCTAAAGTTGTTATTAGCTTGCTGGTTTATTTTAACTGACTGAAGGGCACAATCGTTTAACATAAACAAAACCATTTTCTTACTGAGTAACACAAACACAGTTGAGTTTGCAGCACACATTTCATTAAAATAAAACATCTGTTAATTAAGTAACAGAGTATGCTAGCATTGTGAGTCCCAAATATTTTAACACACACAAATTCACAGTATTTTGTGCAGCAACCTACAAATGTATGTACTTTACAAACATATGCATAATTATCCATCTTCAGGGACAAATGCACATTTCACAGTTCAGTTAAATATGGCTCTTCCAGGGAATAATATATCCAGTGCCTGACACCTATCTTCACCTGTTTGAGAAAACTAAGTTTAAAGTATAAGATAACTGCTAATGATATAATGACCTCCCGTTTTTAGGATACTTAACGTCACAACAAAACACAAACCTTCAACTTTCACTTCCATTATGAAAGCATTGGAGATCTCCTAGAATGCTGTATGTATTTTAAACAGAGGTTTAGAACTAAAAACTTAAATAAACAACAGGAATTTAAATGGCCTAAACTTATCCACCAGTTAACAAACAAATTTATCTGACTATATCTGAGCACACACATCTGATCACTTGAAGTGTGCCAAGAGATACAACACTTCCTTCGTGTGATTTTTAAATCTAGAGAGACAGTGATCTTAAAAAAATTTGTCTATGCACCACTGTTTTGAAAATCAGAAAAGGTTTTCAATGGTTAGCTGACCAAAAAAAGCAAACAAAACTATTATCTGTCGTCTGAAAAAATTACATACCATCTGAATACTCCTACTTGAAAGAGATTATTAAAATGATGTCAGGATAAATTTGATACCCAAGCTTCACTACTTGCAAGGGTGCATACCTGCTGAAGCTGAATTGTCTCCTAATAAAAAACATCAAGAGCTGGACATTATTGAAAAACAACCTTTATCTTTCTAAGTGGTAACAAAGTAAATTGTGACACAGGAGGAACCTCCTGTTCCAATCTAGATAAGGAAGTCTTCTTTCAGATAAGATTTCATTTGCATGTGTCTTTAGCAACAAGAGAATTGGCAAGCTCATCTCTTACGATGGTGGAGATGTCAGAAAAAACCCAAACAACCCGAATCAACAAAACCTGTTACCCTTTAAGAGAGATCTTCCAAGCTTTCAAGAACAGCACACAGTTATCACAAATTTAGTGCAAGCTGGTAATAGAGATAGAATAGTCCTTCTAACAGATGAGCTAAAGACACAAAGATTCCTGCAATTCTAGGAGTAACAAAAATGTATGCACAGAAAAACAGGCATAGTAAAGCATTCCATCCAGCAGTGTACATGCCATGAGCAAAGCACTGGCCACAGCTTATCAAAGAACAGGTCATTGGCCCTGTGTTGACTACATCAAGCTTCCTGACATCTGCCCACACTGGGTCCTTTAGGAAATGATGGGATGTTTTAGTTCACTTGGTCAGAAGGCATTCTTATGTTCCTTTTATTTGATCGGTACCCCAAAAAAATGGGAAAAAACAAAGAAGAAAAGGCCATTCTGTATGTCTTTAGTGTAGCCCACTACTTTGCTCCTACCCAACCAAGCAGGACTTAACTGTCCCAGAAAAATGTTTCTTTTTCCTTTACTTTCTGGATACAACCAGCCTCCTTACAAAATAAAATTTTTTAAAAAAAATTAACCTGACTCTTCTTTCTAGCTTTCCTCTACATGTCCAACTCCTTTTACAGGTGTTGCAGAAAAAACCTGACAGGCCCATACTTTTAATTAATCCTCATGTGGCCAGTATACTATTTACCTATTACATACAGTGAAGTCGAGTTTTCAGTAACTACAGGAGAAATTTGAAACAGTCTTAAAGATAGTCCAAATTTTAAACCCATCCACAAAAGACCTGTCTTTAAGCCAAATGAATGCACTTCCAAGACATATGTATTTGTGTCTGTGCATCTGTCATCTGTATCTCTAATAAGCAAAGCTCCATGGATGTTCAGTTACCTGCATTGGTAACTTTTAAGTATTTTCAATGTTTTGCAAAGCAGAAAACAAACAAACAAACAAAAAACCCCACAACATTTCTCTGACAACATGAAATAAAATTAGATCCCAATGTATTTCAGAAAAAAATCTGTTAAACCCAAGAGTTCAGTCAATAAACATTAGCCCCTTACATCAAATGTAATTTATAAATGATTAAGCTTTAACAATCCCACCCACTCTAGTAGGTCAGATAAAATCTGCTGCTTCTTAATTGGCAAAATATTTAACCAGTCTGAGTGATCACTTAACAGAAGTTAACCCCTTGATTCATGTGTTTAAACATTAACATTTACAGTGCTCAGAAATTATAAGCCAGTTACTTTAAAAAACTCTATTTGCAGCTCATTTCCTTTGATCTGGAAATACATACAATAGTCACTAGCCAATAGCAAGTTTACACAGAAGTAAAATTTTTTTAAATTTATATTAATTATAACTAGGAACCTGGTGGTCTGAATCTTTTTCTGATTCTTCATTATCCAAGAGACTAATTTTAACTAATTTTCTCAACTGAAGTCTTTACAATCATACCTAACAAAAAAAATCTCTGAAAGAAATCACCAGGTCAAACATCTGAACTCCACTTCTGTACAAATCTCATTTTCTCCATAAGCAAAAAGCCCAGGCTTTTCTTATATTTTTTCAAGAGAGGAATAGCAATTCTAGAAATCAAAACTTTAAAAAAAATCACTTCTGCAAGTCTCTTTGGAAAAAGTAACATATACTAACACAGCTCCAAGTAAAGATTTTTAAGCAAGCATCAAAAGCAAAAGATATGCTAGAGAATAGCTGAATTTTACCTTTAATCCCAGCATGTTAAAAAAAACCCAATATTTTTTCCCTTTGATCTATAATAAAAAGCAGTCAGGTATAGCAAGCAGTACATCTTCCATTGCTTTTTACTGGAGCCATTAGTTTCCAGCTCCCTTGAGATAATCAAGCCTTGAATATGAAGAATGTATCATAGTGATAAACAAGGGATGCATCACAGGACATACTCCCAAAATATACTAGCAAATAACACTTAACTCCCTTTTTCTGGTGATACTGTGAGTGGAATTTGTAACGCAGCTGATAATTCAGTGTGCAAAGTTAACATCAAGTTGCTCACGCTGTGGAACTGGGAGGAAGCTGGTTTCTGAAATACACGTCTAATGCGACAATGGTGCAGCAGCCAGCCTGCCTGCCTGCCCCACGGCACTGACAGCTCAGCAGTCAGCTCTTTGTTGGGCTAGAGACTTTCTTTCACTGGTGCCAAAACATGGGCACTTTTAACATGCAATTTTTTCTGTATCAGAAACCTACCACCAGCCTTCATCCCCAGATGCAGGTAAAAAAATAGTGATTAAACATGAGACGGCTGTCATGCTTCACATTCCCCTTTACATTTCAGACTCTCTGAAGTTTCATGTATTTTTCATACATTTAAGAAGTTACCTAGAACCAGTCATGCTCCTAAGCACAGGGATCAGAAATGGTAAATCCCAACTCCTAACTGCAGGCACCAGCTAAAAACTCTCACAAAATCAGCTTCTTTCAAGCATTTTCTCCTTCCTCCTGGCTCTCTTACTGTCAAAATGAGTGGGTCAGCTTCAGCAAGATGGGGAAATCCTCCAACTCCTCTCCTTCTGACAATTCTGAGACCTGGAGGGGAGGACACAGCACTTGGGAGGTTCCCCAGCCTGCAGAGAGATGGGAACACAGGTCACCATGCTCAGTAGAAACACCCCAGCTGACAGGCAAAGGGAGGCTACGGTACTACCTCTTTAACCAGGGGGTTAAGAGTCCCACTGTGCTGTGGGACTCCAGGCACAGTTCTTCTACCTAGATATCCTCAGGAAAGGATCCCATGTTGGTAGAGATGCGCAGCACCCACCAGCCAGGAGGTAGCACCACGCCAGAAGTAGGCAGGAGATGAGCAGCAACACTGTCCATGGGCTAATCCTACAAGATTCATCACTCCCTTGGAGATCTCTGGTTCTCTCTACTGACTCTACAAACATTGTAGGCTCTAAGATCAGGTAACATGAATCAGGTGGCAAATTTTTCAGCTCTACATGTTTTTCAAACATGGAGCTGCTTTGAAGCTGCACCCAGCCCTTTTATGACTGAATACACTTGTATATCAATTTCTGGCAGCATTTTAAAGCACACCATTCTGAAAGTAAATTAATGGAAGAAAAACGAGTCAAGGGAAAGATTCAGTTTCCTTTTACATGCATGACTCATTTTAATTATCATCCTGAAGGCAAATCAGTTAATTGCTAGAAAGAACTGATTATTTACTCCTTTTCTCATTAGATAAAAGCCATTGCACAGACTGAAAAATCACAACATGAACTAAAACCAGACCTTGCTTTATATTTCTAGCATTTTACTTCATTTTGTATTTTTACCCTATTTTCAAACTACATTTTTTGGAAAATAATGGTAAGTCTATATTGCTAAGGCATGATTTTCTTTTTTTAACATCTGAAATTGGTTACATCAGCTAATAAAGCATTGTAGTATCTATTTTTTAAACTAAGTATCCAGATGTGTCTCTAGAAATTTATGTTTAAATCAGTGAACTACGAACATTTTATTTCACAGCCTAACTCAGTACACATGATTTTCTTCAAAGCACTGATCAGACCAAGATTTGCTTTTATTTTACTATACTATAAGGGATGTCAAACTGTTGCATACAGGTAAAACCTTATGAAACAAAGGCCTTGTTGCCTTTGTAAAATCACAGCTCAGGCCTGTTACTTTGGCTAAGTAGAAAAACACTGTGGGAAAGAGACACAGCTGAATTAGGAGTAGAAAAACGTTATATAGCATGCTCACATCGTGGTGTATGGTGGTTTGCTGAATTATGATTATGCCTTGGAACTATGTAAACTGATAACTGGCTAACTGCTTAAAAAGGCCGGGTTTTTGCAATAAAAGGGCTCTTCTTTGCACTTGCCTCTGCGTCGCTCCGTACCGCAACAGTCGAACTACATTAATTTTTCAGGGAAGGGAAGAAGGACAAAAATTTTATTTGCTTTTTTGGGTTGTGTGAGATGCTTCACAGTTTTTTTTGTGGAACAGCAGAAGTCATGCTAGAAAGAGAAGACAAAAATCAAATCAAGCCCTGGTGACATGGTCAAGTGCTCAGCTAATGAAATCATACCAAAACTAGCACCTGTAATTAACATACAGTGGAATGACAATGATGAAAGCTAAAAAAAGTTATCTCTCATACTCTCTGAAGGAGTTGTGTATCATGGTTGGGAAGGTATCTTTTTTTTCCCTAAAGAAATCAAATACGTATTTTCGTATTTCAGCCTGGAAATAAGACATGGCAGGTATAAATAATGCAGACCCCTAGCTACCACTATTTATTATTGAAGAGTAATGTATCTAGGAAACGTATATGGATTTACGAACATTCTCATTATGCTGGGAATCTTCAAGATTGCATTATTTCAAGAACATATTATTTCATACAGGAGAGGCCTCCAAAAAAGCATTCAAACTTGAGAGTGGGCAGAAACCCTAGGCCACTGGTTGCTGGCAAGGTAAGCAGTGGTAGGGTCCATCTGACCAGCTAAATGTGGCAATAACTGCATTGATATGGAGGTGACTGCACTGCAGGAGGGACTATCCCGCAAGCTAACAAGGGTAGAAAGTAAAGCTGGGTAGAAAGCACAGGTGACCCTGGCTGACGTGACAGCAGTGTTGTCATTTCAACCAATTTCAACAACTTTTTTTTTCTTGTTTTCTTCTTTAATCAGGACTTTCGGCACTTCAAAGCGCAATCCCTCAAGGGACAATGCTCATAAGTACTGTATGGTATATAGATTAGACAAAATCAGACACATGAAAGCCATTGGCATCCGGCCTCTAAGCAAATACACACAGCTAGAAACATAGCTAATCTTCTGACCAACAAGCAAATAGACTCCTACACCTGGGTCAGAGCACCCGTGGTATCAACACAGGTTGGGGGATGAACAGATCAACAGCAGCCCTACCAAGAAGGACTTAGGGGTGTCAGTGGATGAGAAGTTGGACGTGATCAGGCAGTGTGCATTTGCAGTCCAGGATGCCAACCATTTGCCTGCAACCAAAGCAGCATGGGCAGCAGGGACAGGGAGGGGATTCTGCCCCTCTGCTCTGCTCTGCTGAGACCCCACCTGCAGTGCTGCATCCAGCTCTGGGGTCCCAGCACAGGAAGGACATGGACCTGTTGGAGCGAGTCCAGAGGAGGCCATAAAAGTGATGAGAGGGCTGGAGCAGCTCTCCTATGAGGACAGGTGAGAGATTAAGGTTTTTCAGCCAAGAGATGAGAAGGCTTCAGGGACACTTTATAGCACCTTCCAGTATCTAAAGGGGGCCTACAAGAAAGCTGGAGAGGGACTTTTACAAGGGCATGTAGTGACAGGACAAGGGGCAATAGCTTTAAACCCAAAAAGGGCAAATTCAGGTTTACAATGAGGGTGGTGGAACACTGGAGCAGGTTGCCCAGAGACGTGATGGATGCCCCATCCCTGGAAATATTTAATATCAGGTTGGATGAGTCTTTGAGCAACCTGATCTATTTGAAGATGTCCCCGTCCATTGTAGGGGGGTTGGGCTAAGTGACCTTAAAAAGTAAGTTCCAACTCAAAGTATTCTATTGTTCTACGAAACTGATTCACACCTCATGGAACTAGAAAGGCAGAACTGCTATGTAACTCAAGCCATGTGACTTCCCTGAAATAATTCAGTGTTGAACTACAATTTATTTTTCAGGGAAGGGAGGGGAGGCGGCGGGTGTGGGGGGCAGTTGTAATCTTGATTCCAGCATTGACCTTAACTTTCTTACGGACACCCTATCCCAGTTCACTTCAGATTTTTCTGGCTCTTCTCTGGTCACAGTCAACATCATCTTTGATACATAGACACTAGCAGGTTATTCCAGTAGCAGTTGTACCAATGCCAAATACATTATATAAACTCTCCTCCTAGGCAGAGCACCTTTTTTATACTCAGGAATTGTGACAGATCTTTTCTCTTATCCTGCTATGTTGACAATTTATGTTGAGCTGATTATCTGCTGTGACCTTCTATTCAGAGTTGCCACATTTCCACATGACATGCCCATGGAGTTATTCATATTTCTCATCAGGATGATTTTGACTTCAGAATTTCCAACATGTCCACATCATCATTTCTATCTGTTATTTGTCATTCCACTACCTGCTGTATGTCATTGGCAGGGAAAACATTGACTTTTTTAAGCACTGGTGATTTTTAAACACTCTTTTTATGCTACAAGTTAAACAAGAATTGTCTCAGGGGGTTTTCTGATGCCGCTCGAGCACCAGCGTGCCACAGCCTTCCTAGAGAGAGTGTCCAGCAAAGAACAGCTCTTCTAGGGGCTAAGGCAAACCTCCCTGGACAGCGAGGGATTTCAGCAAGTGTAGCGATTTCTCAGCTACAAGTGATTTCAGCTCTTGTGATTCAGCTCTTTGTGAAATACCCCGAAGCTAACACGGGGACAGAGAGACAGGGACACCTGTATGGCAGGTCCACAGAGAAAGTAGCTTTATTGTCCAGCAGCTCTGTGAAGGGAAGGCCAGGGACACATTCTACCTGCCTTCAGGGCAGACCCGAGCTCTTTTTATGGGAAAGGCTGGGGGAGGGCAGAAACCAGTTAGCCAATTGGGTACAAGGTATTAGCATAGCGAAGCAAAGCATGCTGGGGGTAGTTCACTGGTCACCGTAACCTCAAAGGTGAGTTGCTCAACTCAGAGTCCTTATGGCCTCAAGCACCCTTTGTCCAGGGGAGCATATAGGGCTGCTGGGCTAAGAGCTCACAGCCCTCGGCAAAGAATTAATCCAGAAATATACAATGCCTCCACTGCCCAGAAAGTCAGGCTGCCTGATGACAGGGGTCCTTTAGGGCCTTGCAAGCTCTGGTTTTGTGACTCTCCAGAGGGTTACATGGGTAATGTGATTTTTGTCACCAATAAAACGATCAGTGAAGAGAGAGCAGCTTAAACAACAACAATTCCATATTTAAGGTTACATTAGGCACCTGTTAGTTAGCCAGGTCAAAGCTGATACTTTGATTTTGCTTTGGTTTACTTCGTGAACAAAAATGGTTGTTGAAAGGTTAAGTACTTCCAACTAAGCCTATTACACAGTTTTATCCGTCAACCGAATTTGTCACTTCACATAAAAAAAAACCTAGAAAATTTTATCAGGTAAATTTTCCCACAAACCTGTAACAGTCAGCATAGTTTTATACACTTATTCTACTGCGTATTAATTCAATCCCATCAAGGACAGCCCAACGTCGTATACAAAGCCTGGCTTTTCCAGCATTTCTATCCAGTCCACCCAGCACCTTTTCCCTGGAGGAAGAAGAGTGTGGTTTTGCAGGTAGTACTCACTGCTTGAAGAGCAAAATATCGCTACCTACCACAGCTTGATGCAGAAGGTCAGGGCTGAAACTACCAATGACGAGACCCAGTGACCATTCCTAGTGTATGACTGCCTGCTACTGTCAATCTGCTCTTACCTTCTCAGGCAGCCACGACACTCTGTTCAGGGCTGACAGCACAGGCCACTCACATATCTGTACATTCAGCTGTCTTCCTAACCTCTCCTCCCCAGCAGTCCACAACAAAACACAGATCCAGCCCATAAATCCATTGTACAACATTAAGTCATCACACGTAATCTAATAAACTAGAGACAGAACACTTATGTCATATTCTATGTCTCTGAAATTTCCCCAGAAGAAAAAAAAAAAAATTGCTGGAAAAAGTGGTGAGGATGGGGATGTAAATAGCATTAATAGAACAGAGAACTTATTGCTCAGCTTTTCCAAATTTTCTGAATGCACTTTCTTTGGCCTTGGCGAATTTAACGGATTTTGTTTACGGCTGTAGTTATTGGACTGGAGTCTGTTTTGTTAAAGATTTTTGATAAGAGCTACAGTGTCTCTTCCAAATACCAAACAACACTAATAATAAATTTCTAGTTGGTTTTGCTCTCTCATTTACAGTTACACCATTCGTATTAATGCACAAACTGTCATGTGCAGTTCAATTTGCTTCTTTATAGGAAAAACTCAATAGCCCCAAGCACAATGATTAGGACAATCAAACTCAAGGGGCAGTCTTGACTTCTCCCAAAGATTTGTAGCTGACTTCTCAGTACCCAAAGATTGAAGTCACCTGTCAGGTGAAATAGGAAGGGACTAAGTTCCAAGAGCACTGATTATTATCCTCCCCTAATAAATTAAACCACAAATGATTAGTGTAAAAAGCAAACTACTATTTTTGTAATTTCAGATTTAATACATATATACTGTGTATCCTAGAAATGAACAGACATCTGAAGTTTAATAGGTGGCACTGGCAAGCATTCTGAGTTGTGTCATGGTGAGCAGAGGTATTCTTCAAAGCTCTTAAAATTAAAAACCTACTCTATGGCTGCATTCAACCGCTAAAGACCAGACTTTGGAACACACAAGCCCTCTGGCAAATCTATGCTCTCAAATAATTTACAAAAGCTGGATGTTCTTTCAGAATTTTAAGACAATTGAAAATGGGCATGGAGTCTTTGGAAAAGGGCTTTAACTGTGGCTACCTCAGCTACGCTGGATTGGGGTTTTTAATTAAATTAATTAAATCTTCTTAAATTTCCATCTTACAATTTCCATTTCTGCACATGCAGAACTAATTTCTTCTCATCTATGTGATCCTAAGCATATATATCATGTATAAGTTTGATGGGTGGAAGTCATACATTTCAATTCACCCCCTTTTAGCCTTCATAATACCTCTAAACTTAAGTCAGACCTCTATGGTACTGCAACACCATCACTGCCAAATGGGTCATCTGTCTTTCAACACTTTTCAGAAAAGTAATTTTTTTCCATTTGAGATCAAAAGATTCACATAAACTTGAAGTATAAATATATAGTTACGGGCTGTTTATAGCTATTCCTAGTTATTAAAATTTTTAGCATCAGTTCATGTTGTAATTGATGCTGGTATTTTCCTAAAGTGTCAGTAAGCAGAGATTTATAAAGGAAAGGAAGATTACATCTCTTAAGTGTAACTTACCTTCTGAGAAAACTTTAAAAAACCCCAAAACTCTCATCAGCAGGAACTCAACACTGCATTACGGCCTTAAAAAAAGAAGCTCCAGACAACATTAAACAGTAATCCCTCCTGAAGAGAATGAGAAGCAGATAGAATGCTCAGTGTTATTTAACATACTCCAGTTCCATCTTGCTTTTTAAAACCCAAAATGAAAACTGTGTCCTGTCACCACAAGTGCAGTTCTCCTGAAAACATCTGAAAGGGTATCTCAGACAGTTCACGGTGTATCTGTTATATAGGCTTACCGTGTTTTAAGAATTGGAATTTGTGTCTTCAGTGCTATATTAAATACATAAATAAGTCAGTTAAATGAATAGAACTAGGCTTCTGTAAGTGACTGAAAAATGTGCCCTGTTCACTTGATACCTCAAGACAACTTCCCTCTACTGGACATGCTCTCCAAAGCTGCCGGCATGCAGACTCAGAACATTCTTCTTCTACCAAAGTTAGATCAACCATTAAAAAACCCCAACCAAACACCCAAAAAACCAAAACAAACCAAAAAACCCCAACAAAACCCCCCAAAAATCTGAAACAAACAAAAAACCCCCATACAAACCCCCACAAAAAAAACCAACCAAAAAAAAATACCCCAAAAACCCCCCCAAAACAAAACATAAAAAACCCCAAACACAACAAAATAACAAAAAACCACCCTCAAACAGCAACAGATATCTTAAGTACATCTCTCTCTCCTTTCACTATTATCTACACCCATTTCTTTCTCAAATGCTTAACATAGGCTTTATTACTCAACTAAAAGAATAATAAATACAGGCTCTGAGGAACTGACAGGAGTAGGAGATAAAAAAATTCAAGGTCCTAAAGTGAACATGCACTCTTTCGAAGCAATTATCTTCATTTCAGCTGAAACAAGACAGATGCTCCATTTAACAGGCATAATTTCAATACAAAAATCAATACTTGAAATTTTATCAAGAAACTGACCTCACTCAGTTTTCTGCTATTCTGTTCCTGTCAAAACAAAGGAAAATCCAATTTCAAATCTAATTTTGCATCATCTGTCTATAAGAGGAAAACAAAGATACTATCGGAGTCTGTTTTAAAATAAAACTGTTAGTTTACAGAATGTGCTTTAAATTTTCATGTTAAAAAAATCCCTAGCTATAAATGAAAGACCAACTGATACCGTACATGTTTTCCAAATTGGAAAACAATATCCCTCAGTTATGTTTCAGAATACTGAGGTTTCTTAGAAGCACTTTTTCTCAGTAGCAGCCATGCCAGAATATGGATAAGTTGAGGATTTGATTGCTTCTTTAAAAGTCAACCCACTCAAACCATTCATGCAATTAAAAAGCCTAAGAGTTCAACAATGCAATGAATAAAGTAACTGTAAAAAGGAATGTGCTAACTTTGCTTTTAGAACTTTTAATTGTGTTCATTTTTTGGGGAACATTCCTCTTTCTAAAGTATCAACTGTAAATGCACAAACTATAAATGAAAGCAGACAGAATCACAGAAAGCTTCCTAAAATGATGAAGTAAGCGAGTGCCTCATAACTTCAAAATTTTCATTTACCATGGATAAATAATTTAATAAACCACACTTCCTGGCAGCATGCCAACCCACCTCTTAAGGAAACACCAGGAGACTGTATTACTATAAACTCAGTTGGTCACTGAGTTATCTGAGAACTATTGTGAACAATACTCATTAATTCATAAGAGATATAGTTACGAGGTTTTGGAAAAGGAATGGAAATAGCTCAGCTATTCCTCTTGTTCGAAAATTTTTGCATTAACACTTCCCCATTTTTTAAAGCAGAAGTCATATTTATTTGTTTTGTTTGATGTACTTCGTTGCCTCCTGGTTACATTTAAAATTTCCAGGGAATGATTACATGAACCATATCTTGACATCACCACACATGAAAGTTTCTCAGACATGGAGAATGAAAGGGTTAACCATAAACCTATACATCTAAGTAGATTCTGCATAATAAAATCAATATTCAGCAAATATTTCCATTACAACTTCTAACACAAGTCCAAGAACTAGTGAACTTTAGCACTAATGAAGCTGAAGTTCATCTCAAATCAAAACAAACCCCACAAATGGATCTCAGAAACTGGAGATAGGGAACAGTCTGCTCAGTCTAGTTTAATGTAAGACTGTTCATTACAGCATTGCTTTCTGGATAAAGCATCCTATTTAATTTTATTGTATCTGACTAATGCAAGTTTTGGTATTTGATAGGAAACAGTTCCAGAGAAAATAATTTCAACGCAAAAAGTAACACTGGCACACAGCCCACATTTTCTTCATTTCATTATCACCTTGCTTCTTTGACCTAATTTCACCACTATTCAAAAAGGCCATTAAGAGTAGTTTTGTTTTCCTCATAAATCATCCCACCAACCCTTTGATCCTTTTGACACTTTCTTCTTAATTCCTGTGAGTCCATCAACAATTCTTCACAACAGGTACCTTGAAATGCCTGCATTTCAAACAAATGTAAATGTACTCCAGGACAAAGAAGTGTTTATAAAACAGGAAAGAACCACTCTTTCTTTCCTCCCCTTTCTTGGTCCCTAGAGTATTTTTGCATACAATGGGAACTCATCTTTTTTCATTACTACCTCAAACCCAGATCTTAGGTATTTTCCTAGTTCTTTTAGAGTTTTTAGGTTTCTCAGACCCATTTTCTTTTTAGTTTAAACGGCATAGTATTAAATAATGTATTTCCAGTTAAAACTCAATAAACCTCTTCCTCTTACTTAATTTGGGAGGCTTCATGCTGAAGGAAGGATGATACTATGATGTCTATATCTGATGATATTTTCTTCATAGATTTCTGTCCTAAAAAATCTTACATTAGTTGTTCTGCATGCCAATTATGGTCAAACACTACTTTTTTCACATGTCTAATCAAGCAAAATTAAGACTGTGTTTTTTTGTGAGACTCAAAATACATCTTAAAAGTTACCAATGTAACAAACCATCATGTTATTATAAATACTAAATATCATAAAAACTGCAATACACAACCATTTGCTTTTATACTATTTTCCAGACAGTACACATGTTTAAAAATTTAACCATTCACAGATTTAAACAGCTATGTATCTTGTGCTGGAACAAACCAACACGTAGGTGGTCAATCTTCCAGCTGAGCTGCACAAAAACATCAGTACACAGAAAAATAAGTGAAAGGGAGCCAAAATATCTCCCCTCTACAGGCAGAAACTCATTTAAGCATATGAAAAAACATAGTCATTAGGGAAACTAGTTTATCTTCTGTTTCTGAAAGGATATAATAAATAACAGACACAACTACAGTGAGGGCCATGTCCAGGAAATCTGTGAGGTCTCTTAGACCACACACTCCCTCCAGAAAGTCACACATGCTAGCGATGAAGCAACTCACCCACCCAGGGCAATGCTCAGATCACTTAGGTATGGCTGGAAAACGAGAGAGAGGCATTCACCAAATGGTTACCAGTACCTCAAGAACTATTACCATTGCCAGACTCAATGCCAGCTATTCCAGTGGCATTTTGAGGATGCAGGAACAGCTACAGGCCTCTTCACAGGCTTGAACTCCCCAGTAATCCAATTCAACAGGAGAAACAGAACTATTTTTAGATCAAATCTTCTGTTTGCTGTTTCATTCACTTTTTAAAACTTCAAGGTGCAAAAGCCCTCAGAACTACAAAGCTCTCTGAGTCACAGTCGGCAATCACAAAAGTGGGTATGGATCATATTGTGCCAGCCTACAATGCAAAGGAAACCTACATGCAAAGGAAAAGGAAAACCAACTACTTTCTGATCATGTTAAATGACAGAAGAAGGAATATGAAATTTTTCATTCAACAGCTGCTTCTCCTCCAGCTGGCTGACACGTTAGGTATGTCTGCCCTTTCTGAAAAACAAAGGTACCCTGTCTTCAAAATAAGATAGATTACATAGAAGCCATTCAAAAACTTGGCTCTCAACAGATCCATAATCCAGGGGGATGGACCAACTACTGAATCATTTATTCCACTGTGAGGATACCTGAACTTCTAAGAAAAAAGGAGGGAAAAAAAACAGAAAAAGAAAAATCAAGCTTCTGCAGCATAGACAGGTTTATGCTGACTACAGCCATATATAGTAGTTTTCCACTTTAAATCTTTATCTCAGTCAAATGAAAACACACACACACAAATAAAAACAACTAAAATATACTATGCATGGAAAAATTAAGACTCAAAGTTTAAAATCAGCCTCTACTCACTAAGGACAATGCTGAGCAGCAACTTTCATTCCTCTCCTGGTTCATAGACAAAGACTCTTACTACATTACTGAACCATTAATGGAGTAACAGCACGCATATGTTAAAACAACAGAAACACACAATTCGAACTAGTTAAATTCAGAGCTACTAGGACAAATAACTCATCCAGGATCAAATAATTAATTTAGAGTTGTATGCAAAACCAGAACAGTGGTGTACAGCAAAGAGACTTTATCAAGCTGTCATTTGTGAGCAGCAGACAGAAGAGATAGGTGGACGTACTTATTGTTCTTTAAGCAGGACACCAGCTTCACTGCAAGACAGCATACAGACTATTTCTATCATCAGGCAATGAGATAAACACAAACTAAGAGATATACTCTTTGCTTCTCTCAAGCAAAATCAAGATGCTGGGGCTATCCAAAGACAACAGAATACTCCCTGTCCTGAGCAAGGAAGCTCACAAAGAGGGGCCACGGGGGCGAGAGATCTGCAAGTTTTGCCAGGAGGAGCCCAGATTTTGGAGTTCATCGGTTGAGCCCTAATATCCACCCTTGCACTGTCACTTGGACCTTCTGCCTTCTCCTCTATTTATGACTACAGTGCCCCACACACAGGACTCTTCTAAACATCTCTGTGTATTAAGCCAGTGCTTATCTGTTCCTATTTAATGTATGGCTTTTTTGTTATTCTTACAAATTACAGTTCCTTTAGAAAAAAAAAAATGTTTGATCATACCTGCTTCCTCTCTAGATAAGAAGATACATAGCGATGTTCTGAGCTTCTGAAGCTGGGCAGAAAACCACAGGAAACACACTCCTGCTTTCTAAAAAAGAAACTTCATACTTCTGAGAATTTGACTGAGGAAGGACACATAATGGCCTAAGACAGCCCACAGAAAAAAAGTAGGTAATTTTGTTTCCCTCCAGACTGCAAACCACTTCACCATACACTGGGACTGTAATTGCTCTTTCCTCAATTATCAGGCCAACATTTTCCTCATATGAGCTGTAACATCTGAAGACCTTTGGCGACAATGTGGAGTATATCACACATTTGCAAAGATGGTTATACATACACTGCTCTCTTCAGCTGGCAAATGATGCCTCAGTCCAGACAGACACAAGTCTGATGTACTGGATTTTAATTAGCCAGCACTTCTAAATAGCATTTCACTATATCAGATACAGAAGAACACAACAGAGTAATGGTGACACTGATATTGACCAGTCTTTGTCTTTGTTCAGTCCTTCCAGTAAGGGAAGGTACATTGTAAAGACAGATATTTGTTTTCCAAATTATTTGGTTTGTTTGAATCAAATCCAAACTCTTCATCCTCACTGGAAAAAAAATTAGTCAATGAATATCTGAGGTCAATGAACAATCAATCAATTGTGATAGCTACATAGATACAATGCCATTTTTCTTTTTTTTTCTCTTTTTTTTTTTCAGCGTAACTTAATAGCAAAAGGCTAAATGGAGAAAAACCATTAAAAAGGTTATTATTTTTTTTGTTAACTGTTTTCACAGATCACATATAGAGTATGAGCCTCTCGGCTACCTGAATATCTGGCATAGAACCTTGCACTATTCTTCAGCTAAAAGACAGTCAGATATCTAAAGAGTAGCTTCATGTTACCTTGCACACTTGTAAGTATAATCAGTTAAAGACAGCTGAATCTTCCTTTGTCTATACAGGAGAGGTGTTGTAGTCCAACAGAAGAGCTGGAAAACTTTACTGCCTAAACAGAATCCTTTATCAATTCCAAAATACCCAGCTGTGATGCTGTTGACTGTAACTAACTGAATTTGGTCCAGCTTTAATAATCCTTCAGAGAAAATAATTCTATTTACCATATGCAAATACATCAGTTCAAATATTTGCAGGTACCAAATGATGATACTTGAACAAAAGAATCCTTCTAGGGTTTCCTACAGTCTATTCTCAAGGCAGTCAGGAAACAATTTTGCTGTAGTAACATTAATTAATGTTCACTCGGTGTGTAGAGATCAAAGTAGTTACTATATACGAACATCCCAACAATAACAAAATAGCACTCACAGTTATTTACAACAAATTTCAATAGCCTCACCTACACAAACCGAAATGCTGCCTTTCCTTCCCCACATCCAAAGCCACACACTTCAAATAAAGGCCACTCAGTTATGTGAAGCAAACTGTATGGA